>JACYFE010006196.1:0-42552 GCA_014764975.2 Fusarium sp. DS 682 | reverse complement strand
TCAAGACACAAGCGCAGGGAACAAGGGAGAATCTACAAGTCAACATATGGATTGAACGGAGCTCCTTATGTATTGGCGTACACAGTATACGTGGCGTGCACGATACATGTCCGTAACGCAGCTTCTCAGAGCCAGACAAGTGATCATGTATCAATGCTCAAGTCGAGTTTGGAGTGCCTAGATGAATTATGCACGGCGAATCCTGGTGTTGCGAAACCTGCGAACAGTATAAGGCGTTTAATTGAGGCCAATCGGTTGAGCTTGGCAACGGGTACGTAAAACCTCCTCCTTATACTCCCTTGCGTGATACTGACGTTTTTGTACAAGACACGAGTTCAATCGGGCAAGGAGCTTTGTCGTTCGACTTGGATACTATTCAGAGCACATTTTCAGTTGCTGAGTGGTCTAATGCGGGATCAGATATGTTCCGCATGGGGGATTTTGAGTATGGTCTGCCAATCGATCCGTTGTTTGGCTGGATAAATGTCTCGACGCCGTCGCTGGATGAAGATACAACAGCTGTAAGCAATACTCAGTTACTACATCGACCATATAGATAGTGTAGAGTTACGTGGTAAGTAGCACTTATATATTGAATTATAAGAAGAGTCCTGAATCAGCTGGGGAGCATGAGCTTGTTCCTTGATCCACTGTGGCTATAAACTGTCTGGTCGCATCTGCCTTGTATGACTTGTTGGGTGAGGGCCTGGATTGTCGTCTGATAAAGGTCTTGTTTTACCTTTCAAACCTCCAACTCAAGCCTTTTTCGACTCCTCAAACTCCTTCTGAAACTCTGCAGAACTCTTTACATGACCCCGAGATGGAATGATCTTGTTCAGGATGACCTGGTGAAGCTCCTCATCCGAATCAGCACAAGCGTCGCTGATGACGGTAGTTGCAAATTCGGCATCTGTTGCGGTGACCGCGGTCCTCAACACGCAACCAGAAGTGCTCAAACCAGTGAGCACAAGTGACTTAATACCCTTCTCCTTCAAATACTCCAGTAGGCCAGGTGACTTGAGTGCTGAGATATGTCCCGGGACGCGGTGAAAGGTGAGTTCCGCTTTGTCATCCGCCCGAATTTCAGCTGGTTCGGGTTGTTCCTCGTTCTTCATGACCTGCAATAGGCCTTGGAAGCGTTCTACTCCTTTGCAGGCAGGATAGGGTGTGCCGTTTGCATCAATAAGGCAGTGAACAACGGTGATATTTTGAGTCTTGGCCCATTTTCGGAGTTCAATGGCGACCTTCAGGGCTGGTTCAGCGGATGGGCCAGCAACCTTCTCGACAAAGAGAGTATACCAGTCAAGAAGAAGAAGAGCCGTTTCAGAAGGCCCGTAGGCATTTGGGGAAGAAGCGTCGGTGATGGTGGTGGTCATCGCGATGGTCAGTGGACAGTTTAGTGTTGGATTGAAAGTGGGAGTTGAACTTGGAGTGATCCTTTTACTTGCAACATCAGGGTCTTATATACTTCTTTAGGTCCATTTTATATCTATTTTAAATACTAGAAACCGGCTGGAATATAATGATCTCGGCGATATATATGGTTAACCCCGTCTGGCGTTATGAAGTTATCCCCAGTCGGTGCCGATTCGGCAAGGCCTTGTCCCTTTAGACTTGAGAGTGCACGTTTTTGTGCTCTTGTGGGCCGGCCCAGTATTAGTTGGCTCAGACCAGGACGCCACAGATGGCAGCCTCAGGCGAAAACATTGGTGACATTCTTAGTTAGTCTACATACAATCTGCAAGATGCCTAACACAGATACAAACGTCTAGCCATAATTTCCATACAAAAGAAGGTACTCAAGATATCAGCTATTTGACTCAACCGAGACTCTGTTTGTACAGTATAAGAAAGGTGCTCTCTTGACTCTGACTAGATTTTGCTATTGTTTTGTAGTACATAGCAACTCTGTAAACAATTATGCTTATGGTATCAACTGTAGAATAACAGCTTAGATTTAAGTTATGTAATTTCTAAAGCTTTCCAATTAAGTATAAACAGCTGGTGTTCCTTTTCAAGACTTTAAAATGAAAAGACTTAGGATCTAAGTTTTGTGGCACAACATGAACCGGGCCTGCATTGTCGTGGCAGGTTAGTCAATGGATTTCGTGGCTGTTTTAAATCCTGGAGAATCCTATGCAGTGTTGCACGGATGATTCAGGGGACAGCACTAATAAAATGCGACGGACTTGGTTGGCGTTGGAGGCCAAAAACAGGCTTATCTTACCTTGGACCTGGATTGATCTTGAGCCATTAGCTATCCACCCCTGTAAGCGCTCAGCAGGGATGCCTTCATGTTCAGTGTTTAGACGATAAGACGCTTTGAGCGTTGGAGAAAGGTACAAGCGCCGCCCAACGTCTCATGATCCTCAGTCAATGCGCAGAGGACAGACCTTGGAAGAATTAAGCGAAGGAAACTGTCAAAAGGATGCTAGTGATGTTGGCACCGAGTAAATTCTGCATTTTGGGAATGGCTTGTCTTGTAAAATGCGTGATAAATGTCAAGACCACCTGAAGCGGAATCAAGGCAGATTCAGCTGTGGCTGAGAAGAGACTTTCCAAGTCATGATGTTTGATAGCGAGTCAAGGCCAGATACGGGCCTAAAAAAAAGCCCCTTTTCGAAAAGGTGGAAATTGCCTGGCCAAGGCTTTCTTCAGCGTTTTATCAGCGAGTAGCAAAGTATGTTTCCAGATAACTTGTCGAACAGATAACTGTCAAAATCTCAAACGAGGCTTGCCACCAACAGTCGCTGCAGCCAGTAACATCTCCACTACCCCAACAAGCGGAAACTCAAAATTGGCAGTAATATTCAGCGGTCGAGTCGTTTATTGGAGCTAAGACGAGATAAAGATAAGCCTGCTCCTTTCAGGCATGGTTGTATCTGGGGAAAGCTCTCATGGCTGGTTGAAGCGAGTCATTCTCATGCAGGCAAACAGATTCACTGCCATTCAAAATGTAGATCCCACCTCGTGTGCATGAGATTTCTCCTATTCTTGCTGTAGCAAAAGTTTTGACTGTTACTTCACATCCTTTGCATGGTTTCTATGAAACGGCGCTGCAGCAGCATATAGTCAAATCATGGCTGGACTCCAACCCAACATTTGGGCTGGTATCGCGATCCCATGGCTCGCTGCTTTGACATCTCTTGTTCTTCGCGTCTGCGCTCGGCGCATGACCAAGGTTCGCTGGTGGTTTGACGATTACTTCACCATATTGGCATTTCTCTTTGCGACTGGTTATTGCGGCATCATGGTTGAATGTTGGTGACAACTCTGTCTTGCCTTTTTTCGACTGAAACTTACCTTACGTAGGGACACTACATACATATCTTGGAGTCTATATTCCCGACTCAATGCCCACCGACGAACATGAGGCGATTCTGCAACAGTCACGATTTCTGTCCTACTTCAACTCCCTCTGCTACGCTTCCTCGATTGCTTTCTCTAAGCTCGCCATCTTATGTCTCTATTGGCGCTTGTTTCGAATTTCATCTATTCGCATCCCAATCATGGTCATGATTGTCATGGTGGTCATTTGGATTATCATCCGAACATTCATGCTCACATTTCGTTGCGTCCCCGTGCAGTCACTCTGGGACTACACTATCACAGACAAGGTCTGCAATATCAACAGCGGCCAATTCTTCCTGGGCACCATCACGACACATTTTATCATGGATATTTTTATCTTGGTCTTGCCTATTATTGAAGTGGTAAAACTACGTCTACCGACAGGCCAAAAGGCAGCCATTGCCGCTCTATTTCTTCTTGGTTTAATGTGAGATTGACTCATAACCTCCCACTTAAATCGTCTATAAACTATTTAAACTGACCTTTAGCCCAGTGTCTGCATTGCATCTATGTTTGTTCTAATTGTACTTGTTAATTTCCCCGATAACCCAATGCAGCTGCCTCACGACTATGCCATGTTTTGCATTCTTGGCTCGGTTGAAGTGAACATTGCTATTGTCTCTGGTGAGCAGCTACCCTTGACGTATCATCTTTATTGAATATTAACCCGCTGTCGCAGCATGTTTCCCACTTCTGCGTCCAATCTTTGTTCATATTCTCCCTGCCAGCTTCCTTAGTTCTTATGGGAAAAGCAGCCAGCGTATCAGCCGACCAAGCAATGCTATCAAGCTTTCAACGATTGTTAGGACAAACAGAGACCGACAAGCTGATGAAACAAGTTCAATGCATCAACTGGCTGACCTTGAGAATGGCCTGAACTATCATTCCAGAGACGTCCAACACGGTGAAGGAGTGCATACCATTATATCTAGTGAACAATCGGGTTCTAGTCGAGACAATGACACGCTAGGAATCTATGTGCGAAATGACACGGTGGTTGAGGTCAAACAGGTTGAAAACAAAGGGTTCTATCGCCTGGAGTAGCTCACATAGATAGATAGTCAAGAATGGTTTACAAAATTTTCAGCTTGTCAGAAGATCACCCTCGAGACAAATGACATCATAATCTAAAACCTATTCAATCATCAAGACCTGTCATGCGGCTCTTGTCTTATTCGGGTACTACGTTAAAGGTCCATGTGCTGCCGTGCTCCGTACTATTAATACCCGCTTTGACGCTAATTGAGACCCTTGCTTCACGGCACTTCACCACTTCAATTGGTATTACGGCATGAGAAGCGGCGAAGCCCACGGTGTTGGGGCGATGCGGGAAAATACGGTCCTAAATACTTGGCGCGACGAATTGATGACGTTATAATACTTTATACTTTTTAGAAGTATTAAAATAAAATTATACGGGCTGTGTTCGTGCGTTTATTCATGGCATGAGAAGAGGCTGATTAAACTCTGTCTGGCCGAAAGTCCCGGATGCTACGTCGGTAGTTCCCAAGGCGCCCTGACAATTTTTTTTGATCGACAGTACTATGTAGTAAGCCGTGCGCTCGTGCCGGAATTTTTAAATGAGAAGTAACATTGTACTACGTAGATCGATCTGGCTGTGTCATAATAAGGAGGTAAACATCCACTTCAGCTGCACGTACTTAAGACCCTCCTCCTCCGTCTTTTCTCGCAACCCATCATTCATATTCATCTTCAATTTCTGACAAGATGAAGCTGAACCGTGTCCTCCCCTTCTTTGCCTGCTTGGCAGGCCAAGTTCTCGCAACGCCCAAGGATACGACCCTTGAGGTCGATGTCTGCATTGTCGGCGGTGGCGCAACTGGTGCCTACGCTGCAGTCAGGCTGCGAGAAGATTACGGCAAGAAGGTCGTGGTCGTTGAGAAGCAGAACAGACTCGTGAGTAACTTTTTCTCTGGGAGGCATATGGAAATTACTGATGCGTTTCTAGGGTGGTCATGTCCACGCTTATAAGCCCGGTCCCAATGAGCAGCCGATTAATTACGGTGTCCAAGCGTATCTCGACCGAAAGACGACCAAAGCCTTCTTCAAACGTTTCCATGTCGGACTCGTCTCTCCCGACCTGATCGACTCTGCCGAGTTATTGTTCGCTACAAAGGACGTCGATTTCAGCACTGGGAAGAAGGTTGATCCCGACTACGGACCTATCAACGCCACTATTGCCTTGGCTGCATATGCTGCATTGGCCGCCAAGTATCAGCCTTGGTTCGAGAACGGCTATTTCAAGAAGGGAGAAGTCCCTGAGGACCTTCTTCTTCCCTTTGGCGAATTCCTTGAGAAGCACCAGCTTGGAAGTGCCCTTGCCCTGCTGCGCACTCTCATCTGGCTTTCGGACGCGACTCAAACTCCGACTTGGACCGTCATGGCGGTTGTGGGGCAACCCCAACTCCGCGCGTTCGGACTTGGACTGACTGGTCCCACTTTCAAATACCCAGAGACACACTCCTCAGAGACACTTTACGATCGAGTTTATGACTTGATCAAGGATGACGTGCTTCTCCAAAGTACAGTCACCTGGAGTAAGCGAACCTCTGAGGGTTCAGAGCTTATCGTGCAGACACCATCTGGCAAGAAGCACATCAAGGCCAAGAAGGTGTTGTTCGCCGCGACCCCATCCCCTGACAACGTCGGCACTTGGGATCTCGATAACAAGGAAAAGTCGCTCTTCTCCAAGTTCTCGTGGGAGACTCTGTATGTTGGCGTCGTCGGCAAGACAAGCCTGCCCAAGGATGTTGATGGCATTCGAAACACACCTGACAACGCGACCAACTTTTACCTTCCACGAGGCAACTTTGTCGATGCTTACACTCGCGCGGGTGAGAAGGATTTCTGGACAACCCGTGTCCTTGGCCAAGCGAACCTGACAGCCCAGAAGGCCAAGTCTCTGATAAAGCAGGTCTTTACCAACGTTGATAAGGCAGGCACTTATGATGTTACTATCCCTGATATCGTTGCCTTTGCCTCTCACGGTTTGACTGTTCCTAAAGTCTCTCCCAAGGAGCTTGCGGCTGGTTTCTACAACAAGCTCTACGCGCTTCAGGGACAGCGAAACACTTTCTGGACAGGACTTACTTGGGCTCCTGACTATACTCCTATCCTTTGGGACTTCACTGAGAAGCTGTTCCCCCAGATTCTGTCAGGCCTTTGAGTTTTGTTTATAGGACAGTGGGAGAGGTTTGAGACCTTGAACGTATGGGATACTTATTTGATGTTTGGGATAGATAATCACTCTGCTTCAATTCGTTATAATACACTTGCGTGATACAAGTTTGCACTTTTAACATAGCCGAACCTCGGCTCTAGTACATGCTAGTGACTTTGAGATGGTTGCTGTCTAGTTGGATCTTATGGCTTAAGCCTTCCTCCATCAAGGTCACTGGCTTGGTATCTTTCTAACTTTCTGGACAGCACCAATATGGCAGGTGTCGCCAAACTCAGGCTCTCTCGTCTTAGTTCCATGCAGTATACTGTTTCCCAATTTTGTCCTTCATTTTGGAACGTGAATGATACAATGTTGATCAGTTGGCCTTTCCTGCCATTTATAGCAAAAGTAGAGCTGTAGCCAATCCGGGGGCGGCTAGGAGACTCATTGAACGGGAAGTATGTGCCGCACTACAAAGGTCTCTGTGGGCGCGGCTTCACAAGTGATAATCACTACATCATCATCAACAGTACTTGTTGCAGGTGAAGCTTCGCCAGTTATAATCACCACATTGCCATCAGCGGTGCTTTTTGTATGCCCGGCTTCACCAGTTATGATGATTATGTCGCCAGTTACAGTCCTTGTTGATTCTTCCGAGGCTGTTTCTTCTGCAGCTTTCGTAACATCAGAGGCATTTTCCATGGATGCTGCATCAGATGAAGCAAATTTCACAGCAACAAGGCGATCCTGGCCGGCTGTAATAGTGACAGGAACCCAAGTGAATCTTCCGTAGCCATGATATTTGTATAATGAAGTGTCGCTGTCAGTTCGTGGAAAAGTGGCGGTAGGACCTCCGTTATCATTGCCGCCGAGGTTGATGGTGGTGCATATTTTGACGTCTGTATTACTCATATCACATTGAACAGAAAACGTTCAGTCTTCCTCTTCTATTGTCATGCGTTCTCTATACAGGCCTGTAATGGCGGCTCCCGGTAAAGGTGTCTTGTCAGCCCATGGCCCAACAATGACTGTGTCTTTGGTAAGGCCGCAGTCAAGGACAAAAGTGGTTGCAGTGGGATCCACGCCAACAATATTGGGGACAAAATTGCCCGTATACGCTGGTAGAAGGAGGGATATTGTGGTGAATGAAGACGTGATTGACAAGAGACAAGAAGGTTGGAATTTAGGGAGTAGCCAAGGATGGGAAGAAACTTTATGAATACAGGAGTTCTTGGTATTAGAGATCGTCATAAGTGGGGTTAGATGCTGGCCCTTGTCCTGTAGCAGCTAAGGTCTCGGCTGAAGTCATTTATCGGGCTTAAGAGTGTCGAATCAGGTCTTAGTTTTCGGCCCCTCTTTGCGAGCCTTTCGTTTCTCACCGCATTCATCTCACAGCCAGGCGGATTAGTCTACAGATAATGGATCGCCTACGAGCATTGGCAAGGACTAAGGCTATCTCTCATGGAAGCTTTCAGGAGCCGCAAATGGGTGCGCGATACTTTTCGATGATCCGTGTCTTCGCCTCTCCAACACAAGATCCGACATATGAGCGAGGCGATATACCGGAAGAAGAGGTTTTTCAGCCACTCAGTTACCCCCAAGAAACCGCTCAGTATATAAACGCAAGGCTTATTCTGGTAATTATTCCAAGGGGCGATACTGAGACTATCAAAATATCCAGGAACAATTTTCTCAGGCTTTATGATTCCTTCAATATTGACCCTTCTACCTTGGATTACATTGGTCAGAACTGGTACGGCTTCGACTTTTCTAGCACAATGTACAACGGAGCATACACGTTTTTCATTGGCACAGTTTTGTACACTCTTGCCTTTTCCTTCAATCCGGAAACTACAGAGACCTCAGCTATCTTACTACCCAGAGACAGTAATGGATTCAGCACAGGTTTAGAGGCAACCCGGGAATTCGAGACCATCCTCAGAAGCTACACAGACAAATTGCGCAACCCAACCACACTTATCCTCGTGGCTCTCATTCATCTAGAACAGTGGCTTGACATGTCAATTTACAGGCAGCTTAGAGATATCCGTCGCGCAGAGCACAAGTCGGGTCATGGGCCATACGGCATGAGGTCTACACGAGTTGAAATTGACACTCTCACCAAGTTGTCGGCCGAGATTGGAAACACGCTTGTTACGCTATCCAACACAGCGCGGCACCAGGAAATTGCCAGGTCATTGGTCGAATTTCTTGACGAAAGTGCGAAAATGGATGTGGGAAATTCATTTGTCCCTGCCAGGATCAAGGAACTATGCGATGCGTCTTTCCTACCAGCGATAGACCACCTGAAACGACAACTCAAAGGCGGAGCCTTATCAACAAAATATCTGCAGGAAAGAACGCAGAGTCAGTCAGATGTAGTACGTCCTTTCATTCTCTTGCTGACCTATGGCGCTGAATTTTGGCTTCGCAGATTTTTGCTCTCCTTACCCACGAAGATGCAAAAGTCAGCATTGATCAAGGTGAATCCATGAAGACGATAGCTGTTGTCACTATGGTATTTCTACCTGGAACGTTTCTGGCTTCTCTATGGGCAGTCCCATCTCTCCAATGGGATCAGACACCAGTTATACAAGGCAATTTCTGGGTGTATTGGGTTTTTGCCCTCCCATTCACTGCCTTGGTTCTAGTGATATGGTACATTTCCACTCGACAGAAAAGGTAGTCACCCATACTATACCAAAAACTGCTTGTAATTTAAAAATATAATAGATTATTATAAGGAAATAATAAGGAAATTTAATTAAAGGCTACTTTACTAATTATAAAGTGGCCTGCCTTTATATATTATTTAAAAGTATTTATATTTATTAATTATGTACTGCCTTAATTTAATATAAAATTAGATTTACTAGGATGAAATAGATACAGTAGTACATATACCGAAGAGTACAGGTGAATCTTATGCCATTAAGCAAGGGACAAGAGTGTGTGACGAGAAGGGCACGGTTGTAGGAGAAGAAGAGTGACAGGATAAGTATCCCAGTATAGAAGTCAGGGGAACCTGAACCGATGAAGACACTGATGTCGGAAATACGGACGTTTAGGACGATACAGACACCTACAGTTGCAGGATTTACAGTGACGAAGAGAACCACGAGGATTCGGGCAAAGCCAGCGAAATTTGTCAATTTCCAAATGGCCTAGTAGCACGTAACGATTTCCCAACGGTGAAGGCTGAGGAAGATAATGCGTCTGCCCAAACGGACCTCTATTGAGAGCTACTGGGTTGCTGTCTATTTTACTTGGAGGGGATAGAAGATAGTGTGGCTACCCTCTGGTATTGTTCGTTAGGACGACTGTGAGGGAGCCATGTCAGATTGAAGTCTTTACCAGAAGGTCTGAGTTGAATCTGATTTACCTTAAATCTCCTAGTTATTGGGAACCAATATTGCATTGGTAAGCACTTCAGTATACAAGTTCCTTTCTGTCAAGCTATAAGATCTAGTTCTATAATTTGCAATATCTCAATGTAAAGGAAGTACAACTCTTATCAAGCACAATTAGGCTCTATCAGTCTCTAATCCGCTCGGACAAACTCCACCCCGTTAGCAGGGCTAAGAATACTAACCAACCTTGTATCGTCCAGATTGAACACGAACTCATCAGCTACCCCGCTGAATCCAACACTCATCCAAGCAAGGCTATGGTCGAACAAGCCTCCTTTTCCGCCCTCAACGGCAGCGCGAGCAGGTGGTGGGCTAGGCAGTCCAGCAACCATACGGAAAGCCACCGAAAATTTGCCCTTGATATTGTATTGTGCGGCCAATGATCGGGAGTTGGAGTAGAGACCCATTGGGTACAGGCGCGCGGAGGTATAGCCGGCGACTTGATCTTTGCCTTTGAGGAAGAACGATTTTACATTCAAACCAGGTTCGCCTTTCGTGATATCGAGGGTGATATTTGTAGAGTCAGAGCCTTTGACGACGAATGTGCCAGTAAGGTTCTTTTCAGCACTCTCCGCAGCGGCGTACTCAGCAGCTGTGATGAAGGTCTCGGCGGTCACGTCGCGGAGTGGCCAACGAGCACCAGAAGCAGTATCACCAGCGATCAGCATTGAGAAGCCAATACCATGGTCTGGTGAAAGTGCGAAAAAGCAGGTGTAGTCGCTGGTGCCGCCGACTTTGAGGTATAGGTCAGAGACACGGGTGCGGTTTGAACCAGGTCCGGTGGGAAGAGTAAGACGCGTGATCTCCCAAGGGGCTCCTACAAGCTCAACGAGCGTCCCAGTGCTACTATGAGGTTTCATCCACTCCCGCGTAGTGGTAGACGAAAGGAGCTCAGAGTTGAGAATAGAGAGCCCAGCGAGTCGAAGGTCCTTGACAGATGAATAGAGTCCACCAGATCTACTTCAGGTCAGTTTCTCTCACCAACAGCACTGCTGGTGACATTACTTACCCAGCCACAATGGGAACGTCAAGGCCCCATGAAGCGCCCCCAGTTCGGGCGACGGCATTAATGTCTGAGCCGTTGGGAACTACTGCAGAGGAAGAGTCCATCCCAAGCGGGTTCAAGAGTACATCTTTCACTGCATCCTTGTACTCTTGGCCAGTAAGACGCTCCAGGATCAAAGTCAGAACACCAAATCCAGCATCAGAGTATAGTGCACTTCGCCAAGGGGCCATAGTTGGAACCTGCAAGTCACGCATAAACTCAAGAAAACCTGGTCTTGTAAGCGAAAATCCGATCTATCGTCATAAGGTCAAGACTTACCCTCACGGTCGGCTCCGGTGGTATTCGGGTTAAGCTTAAAATAATCTAGTGTTGAAGTCAGCCAACGGTACACCACCTAAGAGACCTATTACTGCAAGCTTACCCAAGGGGCCACTGCTACCAGCCTGTTGTGCAGCAAGCGCTCCCACAGTAATCTCGCTCCAGTCGATCCTCTCCAGTGGATTGCTAGATGAATTGCCCAAAAGTTCCGGAAGGAAAATGGAAACGGGGTAGCTCAATGCCTCAATGCCAGCCTTGGCAATAATTGCATAGACAGTGAATACTTTTGTCACACTCCCAGCCCTAAAGATGGTATCCTCAGTCAGGTTGCCTTTGGTAAGGGTGTCCTTGTATGTATCTCCAACATGGAAGTAGCTGTAGAGCGAATCATTAGTCGAGGCTGAGAAGACATCGACAGCAAAAATGAGATCTGTCTTGTTCAGGGTTTTGGCTTCGAAAAGGTCTTCGATCAATGATGGGAACTTTTCCTTGGCTTCATTGAGAAAACCTGTTTTGGAGATATCGAAATTCGATAGAAAAGAGGGACCAATGAGAGGGACGTCGTTCGAAAGGATGACACTGGCTGTTGCTGAGCCAGCGATTAAGGCCATACAGGCCATGATTGATTGAAGACGCATAGTGTAAATGAAAGCGGTGTTGCTTAAGTGACTTTCATGATATTTCGGGATCTCTCAAACTCTTAAATATAACTTGAATTGCTATCCTTGCTGCACATATCGTCAAGTAACTTGACATCATACCCGCTGTAAGGCTGAGAGCGGCACGTTAATACTAGAAAGAGCTTAGCGTTGTTGGTCGATTGACAAGCAAGGATTGTTACAAGCCTCGTTTATGCTTCGGCGATCCATCCGCCCAAAAAAAGGACTAGTTCAAGGTAAGATTAAATAAAAACAGCGACATTTGCAACATTACCTGGTTATTAGCCTTCCTGCGCCCTGGATCTGCAGTTATTTCAGGGGCTGGTCTTGACTTATTATGTGATGAGTGAAAGCATTGCCCTTCAACTGCTAAATCTGATTGGATCAAGGACAGAGCTGAACTTTGTCTGTGCCTTGTTGACACGGGCTATTTACTTAACAAGGGAAGAAACCCCGATCTTCAATTAACCTGAGCCTTCGGAGCGCAGCGTGTTTCTTTAAACAGCACGATGGCTTTAGACAAAACATCTAGGTACAGGGATGTTAGGCTACCCTGCTTAATAAGTAGGTTGTTCACGATAATGACACGTCCTGACGCGTCGGTGTCTGAGGCAAGATAAGATAAGAAATAATAGGAATTACCCTAGATGATGAAATAAATTTACGACTTATTAAAGTTTAAACGTTAGAGTAAGTAAGATATAAATTTAAGTAAGCATAAAAGTATTTAATTAAAGTAAGTTTAATATATAATAAATTCTTTTATTCTACCTAAAATAGGATTTAATACCAATAAAATACAAACATTATTACCTACAATCTGACAGCCAAACTGCAAAGTGAAAGACCCTTCTTCTTACGGAATAACTGATTTTCCTTCCACTCAACAGTTAACAGCCATTTAAGCGTGGACCCATGACGCAAATGGCTACTGACAGGTATATACAGAGTTGGCATCACCTCCCATGGTTCCTCTCTAACGTCATCGATACTGCTGAGAACATTTACGGCATGTATTAGCTTCACAAACGTGCAGACGCCGTTACTCTACACAGCCTCTGTTAGTGTTAGTGGCATGGCTTCGCACCAACGCAAGCTAGGTGACGCATCATCTTGGATCCGTGCCGGCAAGTCGTATCCTGGCCTTCCAGCGGAGCTTATCTGGGCTCCCACTTTTGACAGTCAAGCGTGGGCTGGGTTCATAAATCCCCGCATTCAAGCCAATCTGGGTTAATGCAAGTTATGCTCACAATGCAAAGTTGGGGGTAACCCCGGAGATCTCCGATAACAACAGTAAGCAACTTGCAAGTAGCGTCAAGTTGAGGCTTCGTCCCCAGAGTGGGTTATTTTTACCTCAACATCATGATTGTAAACGTATTTAGTCTTGAGATATTTGACTTAGTATTAGTTTGTTAAACATAGAAATAAATTATCTCGTAGTAATTGACATTTCAATATCCGTGGACGTTGCAGACATCTCATCATGGCGAAGCTTGAGATCCCTATCATTGACTTCTCTGGTAAGTCGCAACCATCATCACTTCTTGGATTTGGGACTCATCAATTTCAGGATTTTACTCAGAGGACCCAGCGGAGAAAAAGAAGGTTGTGGACCAGGTCCGCGAAAGCTGCCTATACAATGGATTCTTCCAGATTCTAGGACACTCTGTTCCCATTGAGAAACAAGCAAAAGCCCTCCAGTGCGCCAAGAAGTTATTCAACCTTCCGCTAGAGGAGAAAGAGAAAGTCTCCAAGAATAACAACACCTGGAACCGTGGTTATGAAATGCTGAGATCGCAGATTCTCGAGGAAGGTACCCAACCTGAGCTCAAGGAAGGGTTTTACATCGGTGACGAGATTCCCAAGACTCACCCATATTTCGTCAACAAGAAACTCAACAGTGGCCCCAACCAGTGGCCAGAAGCTCTGGGAGATGACTTGGAGGACTTTAAGTATCAGACTATGGATTACTACAGGGCGACACTTAGTCTTGCCTCTGATCTCATGCGGGTGCTAGCGCTATCCCTTGATTTGAAGGAAGATTACTTCAGTGACTTTCTGGATGGAGCTGTTGCTACTATGAGGCTTCTGCACTATCCGTCACAACCCAAAGACGCTGACGAGAAGCTCACCCGTGGTATTGGAGCCCATACTGATTTCGGTGCCATCACCATGCTTCTTCAAGATGATGTCGATGGTTTACAAGTTTGGGATCAGAAGAACAACACCTGGATTGATGTAAGACTCACCGCATCTTTATCTCAGTCCGGGACAATTCTAACAATTTTCAACAGGTCCAACCAACCAAGGGAGCATTTGTTGTCAACTTGGGTAACCTGATGGCTCGATGGACAAATGAGAAGTACAAGAGCAACGTTCATCGTGTTATCAACAAGACTGGAAAAGAGCGATACTCTATCCCCGTCTTCGTTTCTGGCAACCCTGATTATGTCGTTGACTGTATTCCAACATGCAAGGAACCAGGGGAGGAGGCCAAGTTCAAACCAGCAACTGTTGAGGAAGTCGTGTCAGCATCGTATGCCGAGTCTTATGGTCGAGCTCAGCTGTACAAGCAGGGCCTCGAGAAGAAGGCCGAGAACGCTGTGGCAGGCACACCACTTCAGCAAGTTGCAGCTTGATGTATTATTGCTAATATTATCTTTCTATAACTATTAGCTGTAAAATGATTATTCCTTTCGGTTGATTTATCCCCATTTCTGGTCTGCGGAACTATTTCAAAACATTCTGAACCTCAGGATATGGAAGATCTGGCTTTAACTGCTACCTTTTCCATTTGGGTTACGCCCGTAACACTATGATGGTCAAAGGTCTGTTACTGGGAGTAGCCAGCATATAATCAATTGATACCACATCTATTGAAAGAGAGCGAGTATAAAAACAATCCGTCTCATCTCTCCAGCATCTGGCTTATGAATCATGATTACAGCATTTGCCAGAATTAAAACAGGAAACATTCAAATAAAGAGTCCGGGACGGACATCAGATGGTCATGAATGACTCTTGCAGTCGGAGTCAACAAAGCTACTGCGTGCTAGTTCAACACCGGGCTATCTCTTGGCCAGCAGAGCCCTATAGGAAGATGTTGCAAGCGAGCGCGGCTCGCGTGGGGTTGTTATGGAGTGGCCAAGACACAGCAACGTTGTATCGGGAAAGGTTGGATGGGGATAAGCCGGAGGCAGAAGCACCATTAGGAGGGCTTCTGATTATCTTCCATGTTTTACCCGACCAAGATAAAGCTGTTGGATGCGACGATCCTACAAGAAGTGCCCCCATTTCCGATGGTAGGGTACTGTACTATGCCAGGTAATAGATACCAAAAAAGCCATTCTAACCGATTGAGTTATTGCTATACTGATTATCAATCGCGGAGAAAAGCCCACTCTCAAGGTAGTAGTTGAGATACTGTCTTTTCCCCTCTACAGATATCAGAAATCATCATTGGTTGATCAATATTCGTCTCGGTAAGAGATACCATAATCGTATGCCCAATGACTGAGCTTAGTGATACGGTTACACTTGCACAATGATAAATAAGAGGCGTTGCCTTTTATTTTCTATCCACGAACCATTGGGATTTCTGAAACTGACAATAAAGACTGTTAAGATGGCTTCAGATGACAAGATCAAGTATAAGGAGTCCATGGCCTTTGACCAGGAGGTCGGCTCCCAGATTATTGTGGATGCAGCAGCTGAGAGGTCTTACTGTGAGTTACCTCGTACATGAAGTGAGCTTGCTGTAGCCCTGATGCTGATATGACATAGTACGCAAGATGGACGCATGGCTTCTGTCTTATCTAAGCATCATGTACTTCTTCAATGCTGTTGACAGAGTAAGGTCTTCCCCAATATCAGTTATACGGTATACCTCTAACGAAACCAGAGCAACCTTGGCAATGCCGAAACAGATGGGATGAGCAAGGACCTCAACTTTAAGGGCCAAGAGTTCTCACTGTTAATCCTCCTCTTTTACGTCCCAAATGGCCTCTGCGATCTCCCACTCAACCTTCTTCTAAAGAGGTTTTCCGGTAAAATCATGCTTCCGTCACTCATGGTTGGTTGGGGATCCATGGCCTTGTTGCAAGCTGCCTGCAAGAACTTTGCAGGCATGTTGGCTATCCGTCTTTTGCTAGGGTAAGCTGCGGCATATTCTTTGAATGCTCAGGGTGAACGTATTCTGACCCGTGGCAGTGCTTTTGAGGCCGGGTTCTTTGCTGGTGCAGTCTTCTATCTGACGCTCTTTTACCAACGCGGCGAGCTTGGCTTTCGCATTGCCATCTTCTTTGGCAGTGCGCTGCTCGCTAGTGCTTTCTCTGGCCTTATCTCATTTGGAGTGTTTCAGATCAGGGTCTCACATATTCATGGCTGGATGTGGCTGTTTTTAATCGAAGGTAAGTCCAATGCCTTGAAAGTCGGCGCTTTGGAATATTGGTTTGCTAACCATGTGTAATCTCAGGCGCAATGACAGTGATGTTGGGGATTCTCGCATTCTGGTGGCTTCCTGCTGACCCACAGACCGCATGGTTTTTGACAGAAGAAGAGAAGCAAGTTGCCAGGCAAAGGTCTCTCCGTGACGGTACGGGAGTTATCGGGGAGGAGTTCAATCTCAAGGAATGTTTCAAGAGCTGGAACAGCTGGAAGTTTGCCGTCTGGTGTGTCATCAGCTTGACATACCCCGTGGCCTTCTCTACCACTTCCAACTTCCTACCGCTTATCATACGCCGCCTGGGATACAGCACGGTGATCACCAACCTTCTGACCGTTCCTCCTAATGTTGCTGGATTCTTAGTTCTGCTGGCCGTTACCTGGAGTTCTGATCGCAACAGAGAAAGGACACTGCATATTGTTGGTAGTCTGTGCACAAGCCTCGTTGGTCTCCTTATTCTCGCCATTATCGACGCTGAAGCTCATATTGGAGTGGCCTATTTTGCCTGCTTCATGCTGTGTGCTGGAGCGTATATCCCAAGTTGTCTAGTACACAGCTGGCACAATAACAACAACCTCAGTGAGAACTCGAGAGCCGCCACTACTGGTCTGCTTGTTGGTCTCGGTAACCTTGGCGGCATTCTATCAGCTGGAACGTTCAGGACAACTTATGCACCTCGATATGCACCTACCTTGATCGGCACAGCTGCCTGTAATGTCACCTGCATTATTTTCACCTTGGGACTGGGATTTTGGATGAGAAAGCAGAATAGGTTGAAGAACGAGGCACAAGGAGTTGAACTAAAGGCGGAGGATGTTGCCACTAATGAAATCACTGACGGCGAGAAAGATCCACGCTGGAGGTACTTTGTTTGAAATTGGGTTACTGGTGGCAAGGTAAATCATATCAAACCACATAGAGAAAGGGCAAATGATAAGAATGACCCTGATTGAAGTTTACAGTTGTAGGAACCAATAAAAGACAGCCTTTAATTCATCCGTAAATCGGCGGGAGCAAAACCTATCCAGCCCAGCGTTATCGAGAGTTCTGACTGAGACACCATCCATTTTCATGATCCATATAATCATGCTCTGAAGCACTGGCACCGTTGAAACTATTGTATGCCACTTAGTAGGTGAAAAAGATAATTAATTTGAGACTGACCAGTTTAATACCAAGGAATAATGTCTAGCATCGCCAAACATAAGTGCAAGTGGAGCCTAGGGCGCCAGAACAGCTCGACATTCCATTGGTTCCGTCTCCTGCATAGGCCCCGGCTTTTCCGTTGCAAATTGAAGGGCTAGCTGGATTAGCTAAACTCTTGGTGATCACGCAAGTATTGTCACTGGCGCATGTGCCGGGGAGATTCCATATGGTGCATGCCGCAAAAGGTGCGAAGAGAGTAAGGAAGGCAACAGGACGCATGTTGAGGAATAGATTCGGGCTGATAAGAGATCTCAGAGAGTATATATGTATGGATATTAGGGAACTGGTTGGGCTGTGGAGTGAATTGTGAACAGAATAGCAATATGGAAAAACCGTGCGTATTAAATACTTAGAGTAAGAGAGTCATAACGTATGTTATTCTTCTTACAGACCAGGATTTCTTCCCAAAAGAGTATACAATTTTAAACTCGTATTCATGTTTTGCTTGTGCCAGTAAGCTTTGAAGTTGCATCGTTGACAGGCGCCACTGGTAACATCATCAACAGTAGCTACAATAAGATACTAGCTATTTGTCTCTACATGTAAGTACTGATCAATGATGATAAGGTTTTAGGCCCGGGCCGTATTCCCTGTAACTAGGAAGGGGGAGGGATCGTGATACTACCACTTCGTGACTCCTCCGTCGACAAGAATATCCGAGCCCGTGCAATAACTGCGAGCGATTGGTTAGCTTCGTATCTTTGAAGGTTCAAAAGACGGTGACAATGACTCACGCGCTGGCATCACTAGCTAGGAAGACACAAGCTCCCTTGATATCGTCAGGCTCTGCGACCCGGCGATTCATAATCTCATCCTTCCATCCTTCAATCAAATCTGGGAACGGGGCTGTCATGGCAGTCTTGACATAGCCCGGGCTAATTGAGTTTACTCGGATACCATGCTCATGAAGCTCTGCAGCGATTGGCGCAACCATTGCTCTCACGGCACCCTTGGTACCGCAGTAAGCCGTTGACCGTTGAGAGCGAATAGCCATATGAGAAGCAATACTGGCCACGAGAATAATGCTTCCGCACTTGGTTTTGCTAGCAATCATAGCTTGCGCAGCCAGTTTCGCTGAGAAGTAAACACCTTTAGCATTGACGGCGAACAACTTGTCAAAATCCTCCTCTTCGGTATCCAGGAAATGCACATTCTTGTTGACCCCTGCGCATGCTACCAGGATGTCTAGTCTGTTGTTGAAGTCTGAAGCCACAGCAGTGAAACCTTCTTTTAGACTCGACAACACGGTTACATCGACCATGTAAGACTTGATCTGGACCCCATAGCTGGAAATCAGATGTTCAACATCGGGAGCAGAAGGTTTGATCACGTCAAAAATGGCAACATCAGCACCAGCTTCGGCCAACCCCTGGGCGAATGCGAAACCGCAGCCTCGAGCTCCCCCGGTAACAACGGCTAAGCGGCCAGCTAGTGAGAACTGCACTGATGTGTTGGTACATTTTACCTGGGAAACTTTTGTCTCAACTAACTGACCTTTGACATTCTGAATAACGTGTGTTTGATGCGTGGTTAAAAAGTATGGTAATGGGAAGTAAGCTGTACGCGACGATTTGAGTAATTAAGCCTATGATGTTCAATGTAATGTTACTCACAAATGTCGAATCGCTTTTGTAGTAAAGCGCAAGATCCGATGTCGTCTCACGATAGGGTTCAAAGTTTAAGCGGGCTAAAGCGCGACGCAGTGATTTCCGATTCGAGCTTAAAGGCTCGTATTCCCAAGAGAGTCGAGAGTCGAGAATGGGGAGTTGGGGGTTACAACGCATAAACTCCACTTGCGATAACGAATGATAGCAATAGGGAAGTAATAAGACCCCGATCAGGGGGGAAAGTGGGGGATAGTTCCCATTCTTTGGGCACTGTAACCCAGGACCCCGCGTTTGAGAGTATCTCTAGGGTTAAGTTATATGGCATTAGATCTGTCTTAGTTGTAAAGAAAAGTAAGTTGCAGTAAACAGATTATTCCCCTAGCATATTATATCAATTTTTGAGAAGTACTCGGATAAGATGGGCAAAAAGAAGGTTTTGGTTTGGTAAGCATTGTAATTAATCAATCGATTGACTTTTCACTAACAAGGGGGCCACTAGCTATGGAGTCGACATTGATGCCGTGGCCGGTTGGCTGGGATCATACGGGGGAGAAGACAGCACAAGCGATATTAGCAGAGGTCAGCAGAACAAATCGAGTGATATTCCCATACTGATTCTCCAGGGAACAGGCATCTGGGCGGGTACCATTGGTACGCGGCGCTTGTTGAAGCTTTTTGACAAGTACAACATCAAAGCCTCATGGTTCATCCCTGGACACAGCCTTGAAACATTTCCGGAGGAATGCGCTATGGTTCGAGATGCTGGGCACGAAATCGGCGTAGGTCAAAAACCATACCACCACTCGGCACAGCACTAACCGACTGCAGCTACATGGGTACAGCCACGAAAACCCCGTGGACATGACTTTCGAGCAGCAAAAAGACGTGTTGCACAAGACTTGGAAGCTACTCACCGACTTCTGCGGGAAGCCTCCCAAGGGAAGCGTAGCGCCCTGGTGGGAGACAAGTGAAGAGGGTACTGAGCTCATGCTTAGTTACGGCATTGAGTATGATCACTCCATGTCTCATCACGACTGTCAAGCATATTGGCTGCGCACAGGCGACTCTTGGACAAAGATCGATTACTCAAAGAAGGCCGAGGAGTGGATGAAGCCACTGGTAAAAGGAAAGGAGACAGGCATGGTCGAGATCCCTGGATCCTGGTATATTGACGATTTACCGCCTATGATGTTTATCAAGAACTCTCCAAACTCACATGGATGGGTGAATCCGAGGCAAGTCATTCGAGAGTTGAGCCATTTATTTGAACTAACACTAGATGCAGGGATGTTGAAGATATCTGGAAAGATCACTTCGACTACTTCTATCGGGAATATGGTGAGATAATTGCTTGCATTGCATTTGCTCCATGCAATCTCTCATTGACTAACAATGTTCTAGACGAATTCATCTTCCCAATGACTATCCACCCCGATGTTTCAGGCAGACCGCATGTTCTTCTGATGCACGAACGCATTATTGAACACATCAACAAGCATGAGGGTGTTGAGTGGGTCACTATGGCAGAGGTTAGTTGAGACTGATCAAAAGTTCGTCCGAAAAGGCTCATAACACTGACGTGTACCAGATGAGCGATTACTTCAAGAGCAAGAACCCAGCACCAGAAGGCGCTCTTATGCCGGCTAGCCACGAGGAAGTTATGAAGAAGTTCCAAGAATCCAAGTAGGAACAGCGGAATTATGTGTCATTGATAGTTTATACATATAGATGACAAAGTCGACCAATGGAAATATTCTGCTTTAATATCCCGACCTACCACCATTCAGAGTCATTTATATCTAAAAGAAGCTTATGACAGACATCCAATCCACCCAATTAAGCCGAAAAATGTAATCATAAACATATCGGTCCAAGCAGCCTTTGGATGCTGATCAAGCACAGCTAATAACCAGTATAGCTCTGAATGGGGTATCAACTGTAATTCATGGATTCTCCGGTATTGGAAAGGCAGAGGTGGAATAGCTTCACTGATGAAGCATTCTTACCTCATAAGACTCGTGGGAGACGTTATATCTAGTTGAAGGAGGTTCCTCAGCTAGATGTGTTGTTTGTAGCTGAGACTTGTGACTGCAAGCTATCTACATCTCTCGACGCAGGTAGTAGTATAAAGACCTACTTCTGAAGGACCGATCTGAATCGCCTTGAGAAAAACCGCCGTAAACTTGACTGCAGCAGACCTGCATGGTCCAGGCATCTGGCTACCTCTAAGTAATACGTGCTGTCTTGACCGCCCTTCGCTGCCAGGCACCTTAATTCATCGCGAATGGAAACTTGGCAGTGCCTAGAATTTGCTTTTGTTTGTTGGAACCCATGATCTAGCAGGAACTGCACTGTAGCCAACCTTTGATTGCAATTGATGCTTGGCAATCCATTGGGGGGTATGAAGTTCTCCGCCATATAGTATTTGTATCCAAACACTGCATTCTCTAAGAGCCCGATGCCGTTATTCGGATTCCATTTTTGAGTAACGCTCTTTCTTGTGTGTAGTTTGCCTTGCAAATAGGGAAGGATGGAGAATTGGGCCACCAAGCCCAGGAATGTATTGGGCAGACCTTTCCTGTGATCGAAAATGTCCTGTACCGATGACCAGTGCATCTCGGGCCCTTGAAGTTGATAGACCGTTGGCCAGGTGCATTGAACCCTCTGGATAGACTTAGAAGTAGCCTCGTCAAATGCATCTAGTGTTTGTATCAGAACCTCCGACTTGTCTTGCGAGCTGTCAGTCGAAAACTGGCTAGCATATCATAAAGCTCTCATGATAGCTAGCCAGAAGTGGTTTGGTGCATAGTCCGAAGTCGTTCCACTGTCGAACATCAATAAGGTTTCGGCTTGCAATAGGACTAGATGTGGCTCGAAATTGCTTGGGCATGAAGCACATACCCCATCCCAAACGTGTTCTTGTTTTACCCAGTCCCTTGTAGTCCGATGTGCAAAGTTGACAACTTCTTGGGCAGACCCGCTGAGCTCCAATATGCCTCTTGTACGTGTGGCAAGTCTCCGCTTAAGTCCTCGCTTAGCGTGATACTTTGCTTCTGGGGTCATGGCGCTTGAATCGACTTTTACAGATCGAGACTCATCAGCAAGCCACATCAAAAACCACGGCAAAGGTCCATATGCACTCCTTGCAAGCCGGATCATGGCACAAGCATCGGGCAGGTGACGATCGGGTATTCGAGCCCATATAGCATCATAGAGCGAAGAGAGATTTGTTGGCAGCTTCTCCAGCGTTTCTTGTAGCTGGGCAATACTATCGCCTGCCGTAAAGAGATCGATGAGTTCAGTGACTACAAAAGATACCCAAAGGAATACCCCGTCTGCCTTTTGCACCACATCATCAGTGAGCTTGGCAACTTGAAGAGGGTAAACATTCTTCAGCTCGATATATCCTCTGTTCTTTTGGAAACTCTGCGTAACAAATGCCATCATGTCATACTCAGTCAGAAGGTGCATCTGAAGCATAGGACCATCGTTGAAAGCATCTTCGAATTCCGTCCACGGCCGGCTTGCAACACAGATCTTGATGCCCTGAGCAGCGTCGTTGGCCATAGAGCGGATATGTGAAACAACTTTGGCTGGGGGTATCTCAAACTCATCAAGACCGTCGACAAAAAGAGCCATTGCCATTGACTTTCCACACTCACCCATAAGGGCCTGGAAAGACTCATTGATTTCCCACTCTTCCCAATCGGGAAAGTCTGTTGTTCCTCGAAGCGCTTGGAACAGAGCCCATCGCCTTGGTGCAATAATAGGCGCGGCGCTCGGGCGTTGATTGAGAACTTGATGCAGAACAGTTTTCTTGAGGCCTTCCCATGCCTTTTGCATACTCAACCCCGAGTTCCAGGCGTAATAGTTTGTGATGAGAATCGGCAATGACCTTGACCAGGGCTGAAGGAAGGTTCTGAGTCTATGTGACTGAGCTATTAGTTTCATGATGGTCGACTTTCCTGATCCAGGCTTGCCCGTAATCCAGTATGGTGTCTTGGATTCCTCCGCTAGCCACTCTGGAAAGCTGAACCAAAGCGCCTTGCCATCTGATTTCTTAGGTTCGGGTTGGAAGATCCATTCGTACGTGGTTTCGAAATTGTTCGCCACTGCGTCTTCGCGATCGTACATAGATTCAAAGTAGAGGCCACGCGAGATATCCATGCCTATGTCTCTCAGTTCTGGTTTGCCATGGATTTCCTCGGCCGCAAACATTGCTATTGAGGTATCCAAGGTCCATCCTCTATCCCAAAGCAACTGAATCAGCTCAGCGCGGACGTTCTTTGCGGCAACAGAATCGTTATCTTTCAGTGCTTTAATGATCTCCTCTGCTACACTTTGGAGGGAGATAGATTGGCGACTTTTCATCAGAGATGATAATACTTCTGTTAATTTTCCGCTGGCTCCACCGGCAAGGAATCCCGAGCTTGCCTCCTCGGAGATCAAGTTCTGACAAAGGTCATTCAACTCTGATGTCGAAGGTTTAGAAGCCTTGCCGCCACTCATGTCCTTTGTACTCTCGCCCTGTTCCGATGTTGATTTCTCAACTCTTGTCAGAATTCCAAGCATAGTATCCAATGTTTTGGTGAAATGCAATTCCCACTGTTTTGTCTTTTTCGAGTCAGCCCTATGCAAGTCAGCAAATATTTCACCGCCGCACACTGTGTTGCCATATTCACCAGATGCAGAAAATGATACAACTCATAATCTGCTTTTGAAGTGCCTCCAGGCGGTTGCTCATCTCATCGACTTTGCGCCTGTCCCATAGACCTGCCAGAGCGAGGCGAGGGATCTTATTCTTGGCTCGCTCATCGTCCTTGTCAATTGTTCGCCTTTTGCGGTGGTTGATCCTATTCAGAACCGTTTTAAACTCGGCTTCAATGCTCTCGCACTCTTTGCAAAGCTTTAATAACTGGGATTCCGCTACAGATCCCCCGGCCACAATCTCATCAGAATTGACTTGAACCGCTTTCGCCAACTCAGAAAGTTCTTGTGTGAGTGCATTCAATTCTGAAATCTCCTGAGCGACGTGATAAGCGGAATCTGGTCCTTTGTGGATAATCAACTACTTATCCCAATTTCACTTCAAGACTTTGCTCCCAAACTCGGCGAATTGCACAACGGCAGCAGCAATGGACAACGCGCTGAGGGGATCCATACTAATATAGTGTATTGCTTCAAGCAACTTGGAAGGGAAGGTACCGCAAGTAATTAAATACCGTGACAATCTGTCTCCTAGAGAGTGCTTATGTTGAGAGTTGGATGTTGGTGAGATGAATGTGATTTCGTTGCGAGCTGTTCGCAAGGCTCGGCTCCGGGATAATATTTAGCCGCAACATGACATGGGCAGATCAATAGTATGTTTCTCAAAGTGACATCTCTCTCTCTCTTCTTAATCTGCTTGGATGCATGACCTCTATGTAACTGAAGCTAAAGTGGCCTAAAGTCTATGCCAAAGGCTGAGAGTATCGCGGCTGCAACATCTTTTTCACGACGCGATCAATAACCTCAGCAGCTCCAAGCACTTTCTCCTCTTCAAGCTTCCGCCCAACAATCTGCAGACCGATTGGAAGATTCATTGAAGCCATCTCGGCCTTGTCCTTGTTCCAGAGCCTCTGGTTCCATTCATCCTCAGGTCCTCGAGCAGGATGTGAGAACGGTACGTCTACATCCTCCGACTTTGTCGTGCCACCAGGGATTACCATTGCTGTATAGTCAAGAACATTCCAGACCTTTGTATAGCCAACCCAACCGCATCCACCATGTCGAACAGCAGTATGAGGCATGGCCGGCATCAGAAGTACATCTGCCCTTCTACCAGTGACTGATTGGATCGAGTTCCACTTCTCTAGGTAACCCTGCTGGAGATCCCACTTCTTCTTGTTAAGCTTCCAATATTCATAGACCGAAATGGCTTTACCTCGGTTAACGAGCCGTTTGACGTGAGGGATGAATGGCTCTCCAGCTTTTGATACATCTTGACGAATATCCTCACCACCGTCGGCTGTATAAAACAAGTCCTGTTGCAAAGTTAGTCAAGGTACTGTGTTGTTCAACCCTAGGTAGTCTCACCATAGTTCTGATACACTCCTCGTGAAGGTCGGTATTCCACTCCATAATCTCATGACCTTCTAGCTTGAGGGCTTCGACTGCATCTCGCAAAGCTCGAGTAATCGGTGGATGGGGACGAACAACTCCATCATCCATCAAAACACCAATAGTGAGTGGACGACTGTGCATTTCTTGGTATAGATGGCCTCGCCAGGGAATTGGGGCACAGCGTGCATCATACTCCCATGGCTTTGACTCGATCAGACTGTGCATGGCAAATTTGATCATGCTCAGGTCTCGTGCCATGGGACCGATTGAAGACGGGACGTGCTCTTGTCCCTCAGTCGAAACAGGGACACCTTGGTAAGGTAGTCGTGCACTCTGGCGAGCAATCAGTCAGTCAGATATTTGTCTGCTTGAGAAAGATGGACAACATACACTTGGCTTCAGTCCATATATGCCCATCATATGGCTTGGAATGCGGATGCTGCCACCAACATCTGTCCCCCATCCGAGCATAGAGGCGCCAGTAACAAGAAGGACAGCTTCACCGCCTGTTGAACCTCCCGGTGTATAATCTTTGTTCATTGGGTTTGTTGTCAACCCCCATAGAGGATTCTCCGTTTCACACCACTAAGGAGTAGTAAGCCAGTGTGTTCATAAAAGCATGATTGGCCCTGTCACTTGCCATAATGCTTTGAGGCAGGTTTGACTTTGCGAGAACAATAGCCCCCAGTGATTTGAGCATCTTGACAAGGACAGCGTCGTCGCGGGCTGGATCAAAGGATCGGCCGACATAACCCAAAGTGCTATCATAGCCCTTGATGTTGAACTGGTCCTTGAGAGTAACGACTACGCCATGTAGGGGTCCTATCGGCTTTTTATTGTTCGCCATGTAGGTATCGAGCTCTTCAGCTTGCTGTAAAGCATAATTGAAAGTAACCTCTGTTAAACTTGAAGAATGTTGTTAGTGCTTGATGCGACTGATTGCCATCGTGACTCTTACCAATTGGTCTATACAATTTGACTCTGGTTAGAAAAGTGGTCTTTCTTGTCGCATTTGTTCAAAAGACATACCTGTTGATGGACCTCAATTGCCCTATAAGTATCGACATAAGCCCTCTATAGTAAAAGCAACAGTAAGATCAATTATATACCTTTGTATTAATGCTTGCACAACCGTTTTACATGTGAGCTGTCCTTTCGATATGAGGTTGACAGTATTGGTTGCATCGGCAAGCCTGTCAATATCGACATCTTGCAATTTGGGGTAGGATTCGAGATTCAACAAGGCCTTGGACAAGATATCTTTCTGTTGTTGTTTCTTGCGCTGAACTGTTGACTGCCAAGGCAGCGGTTCGGGATCAATTGAACCTGGGGCCATTATACTAGCATGTGAAGAAATTCTGCAATAAGCCACAAAACCTTCTGTGGCTGCAACAATACCACTCATTTTCTGTACTGGAGGGGAGACAAAAGTTGGGATCTACAGAACGACCCCATCCTTGGATATACCTTGGCCATACCCCGCGCCGGTGCCGAAGCAAGTAGAGTTTAGTTGGGCCAAACCCGATTTCTAACCCGAAACTCCGAGATAACGATAGCCAAAGACGGTTGAGAATGGGGAGTGGGGGTGGATTCAGCGCTAGCTTACTGATGATAGACCCCAACTGATCGAATGATGGTTATGATACCATCTGGTGAATTCTCTCTAGTAGATGAGACGACAATTACCGGAAGACGCCGCAAGACTGCAGTTAATTTTGTTTCAGTAAGGGTTGACTTGATTGATATATCCAAGAGGTGAATGTGTTGGTGAGATCAATTATTGCACTGTTAAACAGAATCGACATCAGTCATCTTCGGCGCAGTACTACCATCAATCACCAATCTTATCTCAATTACAACACCAAGACTCGCTCCACATGACCATACCGACAACCACAAATGGTCATGGCAATGGCTATCACGATGCTGATGTCCATGATGTCTGCGTTGTTGGGGCTGGCCCTGCAGGCCTCATGCTGAGGTGAGCCTTTAAGTAGATGTTCGCCCATGATTCGTACTAATATTTCTCCAGTGTCGTGTTGGCAAAGCTTGGACTCTCAGTCAAGGTTATTGATGAGAGACCCGATCAGACAACGGTCGGTCGAGCTGATGGTATCCAACCAAAGACTATTGAGACATTGCAGATGCTGCGAATTGGTGATGATCTTGTACAAACCGGCGTCAAAGTCCATGACATTTGCATGTGGAGGGGCTCACCAACTGAAGGCCTTCGCCGCACAGGACGTGAAGTCCACTACCCATCTTCAGTGGTAGATGTACTACATCCTTACATCCTCTTGTGCCATCAAGGCATGATGGAAGGGACTTTCATCAATGATTTGCGAAAAAGTGGTGTTGAAGTGACTCGAAGTCACACGTTTAGAGGCGTAGCAGACTCTTCAACGGATCACCTTAAAATCGAGTGCGATAAGGACGGTGAAACGCCGACTATCATTCCAGCCAGATACATCGTTGGTTGTGATGGTGCCCGCTCAGCTGTACGGAATGCTATTCCAGGCGCAGCCTCTCAAGGAACTCCTCACAATTCTGTTTGGGGAGTTTTGGATGGAGAGCTAGACACCGATTTCCCTGACATCTGGAGCAAGACCGTCATCTTCTCCGAGGAACATGGATCAGTCCTCCTTATTCCACGTGAGCGAAATATGACCAGACTTTACATCGAGATGAAGAGTTCAGTCACATCAAAAGGCCTCGGTCAGGAGTTTGTCATGGAGCAAGCTCGTCTGATCATGGCTCCATACACCGTCAACTGGACATCAGTGGAGTGGTTCGGAAACTATCAAGTCTCTCAACGGTTCGCAACAAGATTCTTAGACCCCACTCAGCGAATATTTATCGCTGGAGATGCCAGTCATACGCACAGTCCAAAAGCTGCACAGGGGATGAACACCAGCGTCCACGACTCTTGGAACTTGGGCTGGAAGCTGAACCTGGCTGCCCGTGGATTTGCCAAAGATGGCATTCTTCTGCAAACCTACGAGCAAGAACGAAAGAAGATCGCTGAGGATCTCATCAACTTTGACTTTGAACATGCCAATGAGATCGCTGGAGGTGACTCCAAGAGACTCGCCGAGAACTTCCGCAAAAACACACGCTTCATTTCGGGAGTAGGGGTTGAATATGGTCCCAATGAGCTGAACCATCCTCTTGATGCTGCTCCTGGTGGCGATGCTAAGCCAGGCTGCAATCTTCCTCAAGCAAAGGTCACACGTTACATTGACGCTTGCCCAGTTGATATTCAGCTCGATGTCCCGGTTCTCGGCCAGTTTCGAGTGTATGTCGTCGCCCCGAACCTTGTTGGGCACCAAGAGAGTGGTTTCATCAAAGCTTTTGATGAGTCCATCTCTTCTCCAAACTCGTTTGTATATCAAATTGGAAAGCCAGCACAGGCTTCATATCAGCAGAAGCCTCGTGCGAACCGTGCGGATGATGTTTACGTGCGACCTGAAAGGTATACATCAGTCAACCAATTAGTTACATTCGCGCTTCTCAGTAAGTGATATCTACACACTTCTCATATCACCACAGCCACTGACACTTGAAACCTTCACAGCCTCTACGGATAAGAACGAGTTTGAACTCTCAGATTTGCCTCCCACCTTCTCCAAGAGCAGGTGGACAGTATATCTGGATGACGCGGCGCACTTAGATACCAAGCGAATCTCTTGTACAGAAAAGTGGCTTGGATCTGTTGATAGTGGTGAGGTCTCAATTCTTGTGGTTAGACCGGACGGTTATGTCGGTGCTATTCGACGTGTCAAGAATGCCGGTATCGAGGAGGGTGCGTCAGCGGTGAGCTGGCTGGATTCGTACTTTGGAGGCTTTTGGCAGATTCCCTCTGTTTGAACATGTATATAGTGAATTGAACCTGGTTATCTTCTGTATCTATCATCTCGAGCAAAACTTTGAACAGAATAACACGCTTGAACTTTTTCATTCGAGTTATGCGGTACCCAATAACACCTAAACAATACTCGAGAGGCTTTTGATACATTCTACGTCAAAATCGTAACAGTTAGAAGACTAAATGTGTCATTTTCCAAGCCAGAGTTGTTCGAAATGAAAGAGGGAGATAAGTTTTTTCGCCACTGGCCCAAGTCAATCATCGAGTCCAGGTCTAGACTCTTCGCTGAGTATCAAACCACTCGCTATTGGTTTCTCAAGTCCTCTACAACAGTAGCATCCGAGTTCCCCGAGACTATAGAACCAAGTCTGTAGAGAGGCAGGTCTCGACCATTGATAGCGGGCACCAATTATCTGATCAGATCAACCCCATTTATCGTAAATATCAAGGTTTAAGCTCAGAGTTATAGGTCTAATCCGGGGAAAGTGGGGGTTTGGATGTCAGCAGGGAGAGTTTGACCCGATAAGATAGGCAGATAGCAGTAGCGTAGTATACGCTTTGTCTTGGCCCGATCCTCTTGCTGGTCTAGGGGATGGTAAGGTTATGGCTGGGGTCAGGGTGTGCATTGGCTCGTATTAGGCCGAGCATTGCGATTAGTTATCTCCTCTTGTTCCTGATCACAAAGGGGGAGAACTAAAGTCTATCAATGGCTCGTAGTTGATAAATACTTGAGTCGATATCATTAAAGTCTCCAGTTTGCAAGTCCGCTTCATCTCATCTTTGGTGTCCCATTCCTTTTCACAAAATATCATTATGGCTTCAAATAATGCAGACGACATTGCCGAGAAGGCCATCGGGACCAAGCTTCAACAGAGCGCGAGTGCAACTTCCTATCGCCTTGGTGATCACAAACCAGTCGAGGACAGTGCTGTCCGCGAATTCTACGGGAGTGCTGTCAATGAGTCTTATCGACTAAAGTCAGAACTTGTTGCCCGTCGCCTCTCAGAGATTGGCACTGGAAAGTGAATATTCGGCAAATCTCATAAACCATTCTCTCGATGCTGACAATTGCTCTTCTAGGTTCCAATGGATCCTCTTCGTCGTCAACGGTTGCGGTTGGATGGTCGACAACTTCTGGTCCCAAGGCATCACGGCCGTTCGTCCTCCGATCATGAACGAATTCGATGATATATCAAGAATCAGCTTCAGTTCCGTTGCATACTACGTTGGTTTGATTGTTGGAGCCTTCTTCTGGGGCACTGCTACGGATGTCATTGGCCGCAAGCCTGCCTTCAACTCTACCATCTTCATTGGAGCCATCTTTGCCTGCGCAGTTGCCGGATCTCAAGACTTCATCACATTTTGTTCACTTTGGGCTGTTATCGGGACTGCGGCTGGAGGCAATGTCCCGGTTGACAGCATCGTGTTCCTTGAGTTTGTGCCGCAGAGTCATCAGTGGTTGCTCGTCACGCTGTCTGCATGGTGGAATCTTGGACAGCTCATTGTATCCCTTCTGTCATGGGTCTTTCTTGCAAACTTTGCTTGCAGCAGTCCTGAGGGCTGCCGCAGACAGGATAACATGGGCTGGTAAGTGAATCACTCTCCGAACTATCTGGCTCTTTGGACTCACAAGTGAATTCTAGGCGTTATATTATGATCACTCTCGGTGGTATCGCTCTTGTTCTTGCTATGGTTCGACTCTTCGTCTTCAAGATCCCCGAGTCGCCCAAGTATCTTCTCTCCAAGGGACGTGACGCCGAGGCTGTTGAAGCGGTCAACTACATTGCTCGATATAATGGCAAGCCAGAGACCCTCACACTCGAGATGATGCAAGATATCGATCGCCAGATCTACTCGTCCACCGTGGTCTCATCTACCAATGAGCCAGTGCATGCCATTCCGGATCAGACCGAGAAGAAGCTATCCATGAAGGATATTCTCAGGGAGAATTTCAAGGACTTCAACATGAGCAGTTATCGTTCCCTCTTTGCTGGTCGCAAGATGGCTCAGCATAGCGCTGTCACATTCTTGATCTGGCTAACCATTGGAATCGCTTATCCATTGTACTTTGCTTTCATTACCTCTTATCTGGAGTCAAAGAAGACGTACAGTGCAAGCTCCTCGTTTAACCATACATATATGGTCTACTGTATTGTTTCTGCTGTCGGTGTTCTCGGTCCAATCTCTGCTGGTTTCCTGGTAGAGACTCGATTCGGCCGCAGGTGGATGATGGCCATCTCTGCCGCTCTCACTGGCGCCTTTCTCTTTGCATACACGGCTGTTGGAACCGAAGCTGCCGATATTGGATTCCAGTGTGCTACAGCTATTCTCGGAAACTTTGGTAAGTTTCTCTAGTCACCGTCTAATGTCTTTCATGGTACTAACAAATCTCACAGAATACGCTGTCATGTTTGCATTCACTCCAGAGTCTTTCCCTGGGCCAGTACGAGGCACTGGTACAGGTATTGCAGCTACTCTTCTCAGGCTTGGTGGCCTTGTTGCGTCTTTCATCTCCACATACTCTGGGTTCTCGGTTGTGCCAATTTACGCGAGTGCAGCACTCTGGATAGTGGTTGGCTTCTTCTGTATTGGTCTTCCATACGAAACACACGGACATGCTTCTCTCTAGAGCCACCTTCTTCAGGGACGAGTATCATGGCTCGAGTTGTGGAGTTTATTTATCAATCTTAGCGTGTGACACAATATAATGCATAAAATCAAGTCTTGTCCCATGAAAACTCATTTCTGTCTCTCTGAGACAGCTCAAAATCGTGTCAACCAATGAGGCGGGTTTGTATTTGGTCGGCTTCTTGGTCGTCAATAGTAGATACTCAATCAAGCAAACAGTATTATGTATAGTTTATTTGTAAAGGGTTATTAATATTCCAATGGGATATATAGACCCAACTTATCAGAATTACAGCATAAAATGTACCGTCCAGTCCTGGTGATGTTCCAAAAAACGCTTGACAAATAGTGTATGTAATTTAATTTTAAAACTTCCAATCCTACCAAATGAATACACTACCTTTCTGTAAAGAAGAGAACTTGTGCTGTTTACTTATAAGTGAAATCAGATTCCTCAAGACTTACAATGTTATCCACACATAGAGATCATCTTGCGTATCCCTTCGGAGGAAATTCACAGTCTTACCCGGGAGTTGTAGAGATTTGTGGTCCATAAAATCTCACGCACTGGCCTATCGGATTCCTCGATTGATCCCGTATTGAGAGTCAGGCCTAACACTCTTTTGTCTTAGCTGTCTTAAACTTTCCGATCCTGGTTCAGACCCACCCCCATTCTTGTCTTCCCTGTCTCACAACGCGTTATCAGTGGCCCAACCACGAACATGGCTGAATCCTCGCGTCTCCGTATCCACTCTCTTCTCTCGAAGGTGGGGGATGGGGTATCAGGGTCCATGGGCAGTGGTGATCGAAACAGCGGGATGAAAACAAAATGTACGAGGATCGAATACATCGGCTACTAAAGCTTCAACATCCATAGCTGCTTGATTTATCAGTTCCCAGCTCAGTCAGACAGATTCCCAGCCTCTCCCAACCAGAATCAATCCTGTTTTGAGCTCGCCAGTCTCTCTTATCCGAGTTAAATCCGCTACTCTCAGACGAAATGCCTATCGCTGTCACACCGCCAGCGGCCCATGCCGCGCTCAAGGACACTGTCCTGTTCTCGCCCTTGAAGCTTGGCAAGTTGAACTTGAAGCACCGAATTGTTCAGGTACGCAATCAAATGCCTAATTTGGGCTCTCAAGAACAACCTAACATAATGCCCCTAGGCACCAAACACTCGCATGCGAGCTGAATTCGAGTCCCGTGGGGTTTATGTCCCTGGACCTCGTATGGTAAAGTACTACAGCGATCGCTCCAGTGACGGTGGACTTCAGATCACCGAGGCCACCGACATTGCCCTGAACGCTAGTGCTTACCCTGGTGTTCCTGGCGTCTTTACCGACTCCCAATTACAGGGATGGAAGAAGGTAACTGATGCTGTCCATGCCAAGGGCGGTTTTATCTTTACTCAGCTCTGGCACACTGGACGGGCATCTTGTAGTGCCCAGCGAGGTGGCGAGAGGGCTGTTTCTTCAGGTGATCAGCCCATGCCGGGTACATATCTGGATGGCACTGATACCAAGGATGATCCTCCTCGAGCCTTGACTGTGGATGAGATCCACAGCATTACTTCCGAGTGGGCAGCTGCGGCGAAGAGAGCCGTCGAGGTTGCTGGATTTGATGGTATTGAGATTCATGGTACGGACAGCTCAATCCTCCGCTATAACCTGTGCTAATTAATACATCTAGGTGCAAACGGCTACTTGCTTGAGCAGTTCCTACACGATAACATCAACAACCGAACTGATGAGTATGGCGGCTCTGTTGAGAACCGCTGCAGATTCCTCCTCGAGGTCCTTACTGCCTGCTGTGACGCTATTGGTGCCGACAAGGTCGGTCTTCGACTTTCGCCATACAACTACTTCCAGGGCACTAAAGATAGTGACCCCAACGCTCACTGGTCCTACCTCTGCGGCCAGATTGCCAGTCTCCCAGATAACCACAAGCCTGTCTATATCCATATGTAAGTCTAATCCCACCGCTCAACCGCCATCAAGACGACTAAGAATTATCAGGATTGAGCCCCGTTTTGACGAGGTTCTCGATGAGCAACAAAAGCTCGCAGCTCTTGCAAACGGCAGCAGTAAAGATGGTACTGCTGTTGAGGCTGGCAAGCAGACAAACTCTCTCAATATCTTCCGCGACATCCTCAAGCCTTCTGGAATTCATTTCCTAGCATGCGGCAACTTCAACCGGGACAATGCCCCTACAAAGGTCAAGAGTCAAGAGGCTGACTTGGTTGCTATGGGCCGACACTTCATTGCCAACCCTGACTTGGCTGCGAGATTAGAGAATGGTTGGTCTCTAAACGCCTATGACCGCAGCACATTCTATGGTGCTGATCCCCCGGAGAAGGGTTATAATGACTACCCTTTCTACGATGCTTCACAAGAGGTGAAGACTGAAGCGTGAATCTCGGAGTGGAGGTCAGCACTATAGACTACATATTTGCATGAATTGCTTCGTTGTAACTGAATAAACATGCGCATTATAAGTTTTTCATAATGTTGAGATGTTATGGCATGTCGCATTGTGATTCAGGCCTTTTCAGTGATAGCAGAATTGACATCCACAAATCGACGTGGACAACAATTAGCCCCGACTACGAAAATAATGATGCTGTTGTAGTTTTTAAGTGGCATCTTCCGAATCAGATATCTCCACGTTGAGAGCGCTGGTGATTCTAGTAGTCGACCTAGGGCTCTCATGCCGAACTGACTTTGAATGACAGGGCGAAACTCATGCAGGAAGCCTGATACAACGCACAAGATGTGTTACTATATAGCCAAACACAAATATGAAACAACGCGCGGCATTAGTGGATAAATGATATGATGAAGTCAGAGGTAAGGCGCGTCAAAAGTGAAACAACTGAAGCATTATACGCTATGGAACCAGACTGACATAAGATTCTATCTATGGAACATATTCAATCTCAAGGCTTATCTTTTCACAAACTCGCTTTCAGTGAACCACCGCTGGCTTCAGAATCAAGCTGTGAGAACTTCTCATCGACATCCTTCCACATATCATATGTCAAAAGCCATCGACCAATGCCGTGGTATCTCCACGGGAACGGGTCCTCTCCTGTCTCTGAGGACTGTGGTATAACTGGGTTCTCTCCGCTAAGCCACTCCTCATCCCACTTCCCATATTGTCGGAATCGTTCATCTCGCTGTCTCTGCTCCTCGCCATCAGGAAGATGATATATCCATTGATTGTACGTTCCTCTCTGCACAACCATTTCCGTGCGTTCTCGTCGACATGCTTCATATACAGAAAGAGCCTTCAGCTTCGATGCGGGTGATTTATCCGTAAGCTTGGCGAGACATAGCCCAAGTACACCACCGTCCTCCAGAGCCATACCTGCACCGCTGGCAAGGTATGGTAGTGTTGCGTGAACGGAGTCGCCAAGCATAGTCAAGGCTCCTGAAGAGTGCGACCAAGTTGGATCAAGACCAGGGCGAATGCATAGTCTCCATTTGAGAACAGAGTCGCAAAGATTCAGCATTTTGCCAATACGAGGATCCCAATCAGCGAAATGAGCTCTCATCTCTTCAATGTCTCCTTTTAGTGTGTTCCCGCTATCGAGAGGGATATCATCTGGTACCAAAAGAACCATGTTGAAGAGCTCTCCGCCCTTTAAGACGTAGTTGACTGCATGCTTATCGGGGCCGACCCAATAGTTAACTTGGGGATCCTCCACGAATGGTCTAAGGTCTGGATCCTTTCGCATCTCGTCTGTCGATAGTAGGAGTCGATACGCCAAGTCTCCCGTCAATTGCGGAGGGTCAGATCGGCCGAGGAACTGTTCTCTGAGAGAAGATGCAATGCCATCGGCACCAACCACCAAATCAGACTTTATAGTACGACCGCCTTCCAGAAACACAGTTGCGTGGCTGTTGTCGGCCGCTATCTCATAAGACAAGACTTTTGATCCACAGAGAACTTTAACACCAAGCTCTTGAGCTCTGTCTAGGAGTGCTTTGTGCAGAGTGGCGCGATGAAAGTCGAGAAAAGGGTATCCTCCCGAAGCAGCCGCGTAACCTTGGTAGTCCATTTCCGAGAGATGGTTTCCCTTCCATCCGATAAAGTTGCACTTTCTTGGCTTTGTAGCATTCTTGACCAATTCTTTTTCTAAGCCCCAAGCGAAGAGGACTCGAGCGGCGTTTGGGAGGACTTGAATACCAGCACCGACCTCGCCAATTGCTGGTGCTGACTCCAACACGGTGACATCATGACCGGCGAGACGGACGGCAATTGCAGCACCGAGACCGCCCAGTCCAGCTCCGACAACGATGACCTGATTGTATGTTAATCAAAAATAGATTCTGGGGTACAGGCTCTGTGACTTACATGCAGCTTGCTCGCCTCACTTCTTTCCATCACCTCTTGGATCTTGTAGTTGGGCATCTTGGCTCTAGGCTGTACAATATGGTAATTGGTAATTAATCAGGGAAGACACTATCGCAGTCAAAGGTGTCTACATCCGTATTAAAGGTCTTTGCGTAACAAAGTCCAGATCTGGTGGCAAGAGTCGCACAAGTGGTGGAACGATTACTGGTTTGTCCGATTTACCAAGTCCATTGCCGATACACTCGTTCTTTCACAGTCCGGGCTTAGATAGCCACTGTAAGCTCCAACCCGGCAGCTCTCCCGAGCTACCCACTCGCCCATGTTCGTCTAGACTAGACCTTCATGTGAATCCTCCCACTTATCAAGATAATGTGCGGGGAAGTGTGATAAGGGTGGGGATTTGGTGGCACTGAAGCGGAGTCCAGCCAAGCCTATCACTTATCAGAGTCACACTAACCTAACTAATCAGTCAGAGTTCAACGGTATTCGGCAATTCCTCCCACTCTAGAAGCCAAGCCCAACGCTTTTCGCACTCTATCTCTCGTTCATCTAGACTACAACATTTCCCACCTCATCCCACTCTACAGCCATGTACGGAGCCGACGACGAGCTGTCCCTAGCGGTCGATGCGTTCCTTACAGAAGCCATGGGTCGTAAACAGACACAATCGCAGGCTCAGTCGCAGGCCTCTCGAGGAGGTCCTACTGCCTCGCAACAAGGTCCTCAGAGTGACAAAGCGTTTGAGTGCACGCATCCAGGCTGCAGCAAAAAGTTCACAAGATCAGAACACTTGCAGCGACATGCACTCAATCACTTGCCGGGGGGTTCTTCTTGTGACATATGCCGTGCACACTTCAAGCGGCCTGATTTGTTGAGTGAGTGACCATGTTTTGTATGATCGAGTCAATCAGGGTGTGTTCTTACATCTCCAAAGGGCGACATATGGAAAGACATCGTCAAAAAGACATTGAGGCCGGAGGAACCGGCTTTGGCGTTCTCGATACACGCAAGAGATCCTGGGAGGCACCCGACGGTACGGTCGTTGAAAAGCGGCCGTGTCGGAACAGTAACACGAGAGCCAAAAACAACAAGAGTTCGACACAGAATTCTCAAGAAACACAGCAGGTTCCGTCTCCAGAATCTGAACAACCGGATAACACGAGCAGTCAATCTCCAGGATTGACAATTTGGAGCCATACCGAGAGTCAGCAAGTACATGCAACCGAGTTGCATAACTCATCCGACTTCATTGGAGACTCCATCTTTGTTCACTCGTCCACTGAGCTGGTTGCAGAGGAACATCTACAAGACTTTACAACCTCAGGCGACCCGTTCGAGCACAATACAGGCATAGGAGACTTTTCTTTCGATCAGATTGACCCCCTCCTTCTCAACGACTCGTTCGTGGAAACCGCAGCACTAGATTATACCCAGAATTTCCAGCCAGACACTGCTAGCTCGTTTAACATGCCATATACCACTGCGTTGGATTATAATTGGCTATTTAACATGAACTTGAACCCAACACCTATCTCAAAGCCCAACCAACAATTCACGACAAACAACCAAATGTCAGAGCCCGTCCAGATTCTATCCCCAGAGTCTGTCAATAGCACACGCCGTTGGTCTGAGTCAGTTCATTCTCACACCAGTGATACGAGACAGGATGCTTCCGATTCACGCACCGCAGTCCTCAACCAGACAAAGACGACACTAGAGAGCATCACCAGCACGAGGGCCGAGTCTAAAGCGGCAGTACAACGCAAGAGCTCTAAAAGCCAGAGACCAAGCGTCATCCATGATCATTTATACGTCGAGGAACCACAATTCAACAGACCATTTTCAATGCTTGAAAAGGGGCCTTCGGTGCCCATGATTGACGAAAGTGTGCGTAAACGAATCCTCAAAGTCATCGAGACTGCGAATCCATCTCTGCCTGACTCCCGCCATACCCTTTGGGATGAACCATTGTTATCACGAGACTCTCTACAGACTTATCTGGAGTTATTCTTTGTTAGGTTCAATACTGCATATCCTCTCATGCATCTTGCAACTTTTGATGTCAACCGAATGGAACCTCTGCTCTTGATCTCTGTTCTCTTACTCGGCGCAACCTACTCCTCCAAGAATGCTCATCAACTAGCGGTCTGCATCCACGACGTTATTCGACCAAGCATATTCTCTCATGCCAGCTTCTCGGCGCGTGCGGAACTATGGACCCTACAGACTATCCTCTTGGTGGAATGCTTTGGAAAGTCACGGGCTGGACAAAAGCAGCACGACATGAGTCATCTATTCCATGGACTTCTCATTAACCTAATCCGAAGGTCTGACTGTCAGTCAGTTCGTCCTCAAGGGCCTCCTACTGAGCGTGGCGATACTACGGAAGCTGCCATGAGAGAGGCCTGGAGGCGATGGGCCATTGCAGAGCAAAAGAAACGGTACGTCATTCGGGGAAAGGACTCATCCAAAGGATCCAGCTAATATCCCATTACAGTCTCGCTCTATTGTGTTTTATGTGGGATACTCAGCATGCAGTTCTCTTTTGCCAGAGTCTTTGCATGTCCGCTTTTGAGCTTCGTCTCGAATTGCCCTGCAGTCAAAGAATATGGGAAGCTCCAGATCCAACATCCTGGGCCATGGCATGGCGCCTATCCACTTGCAACCCTCAGCAGAACTTCTATCTTCCCAGCTTAAAGTCCTATCTTGGCCCATTAGTACCACGCCCGCAAGCACTGACAGGGCTGTCACACGTGCTTATGCTTCATGGCCTCATGTCAATAGCATGGGATATGCAGCGTCGTGATCAAACAGCACTTGGAGTAGTAGATGGTGATGCTCCTGGCTCTAATTGGCGAAAGCTTATTGGAAGCGCTTATGATGCGTGGAAAGAAGACTTTGACGCATATATAACGTCCATCATCTCTCGACTGCAGAACACGCCTGAGGACCAGGTTAGGAGGAGTGAGTACGTTGCATTTGCTACAGCTTACAATGCCCTGTTCCACTCAGCACAAGCACTTCTTCATATGGAGTTCCTTGACATTCAGATCTATGCTGGTGCTCGGCACATACTTGGTCGACCAGTACAGCAAAAAGATTACCGCCGCTCAGCAAAAGCGGTTAAACAGTGGGCTTCTTCAGCAACAGAACGACAGAGCAAGGATCAAACGTCTACTACCGAACAACACTCGGAAAGTTCAAAGAAACCAGCCTCTATTGCTGCATGGCATGCGGCTCGACTGCTTCATGAGAACACCAAGGTTCTTACTCGTTCCGACGCCATGCAGCTCTTCCACGTCCCCTGGTGTTTATACTTGGCGACCCTAGCATGCTGGGCTTTCCGCCATGGCCAGCCAAGCAAAGGAGGAATGGCCGACATGGAAGATGATGGCAATGAGAGTGACGATGAAAGCGACGAGATTATCTGGGACCCTCGGGGAGAGATGGAGAGCCTCGTGTCGAGGATGGCGCAAAATGTGCCCCAAGAAGCAGACGTGAAGACAGGTCAACATCGACAGATAGTCGGTTTGGTCTGGACTATGGCTGAGACGTTGAGCAAGGTTCGGTGGGGAATCTTGCACGCTGGTGTTGTTGTGTTGAGAGGTTTAATCCCGCAAAGACTCATCAACCAGTATGACGAGCCGCACGATGATAACTTTTAAATGAAATGAACTGGGATTGTTGATACTCATATGACTCTGCTCGCTTAAACACATCTAATCGTTCTCCATTTTATTCTTAGCCGTCGAAGTGAATTACCTGAAACACTTCATGTTCGCTATGCAATACTTTCTTAAGTTTTGTCTAGCCCTATCAATATCTCTGTGTGAGATAGATCTAGAAAATGCAATACTTTCTCCAGTGCCGTTTTAATACTGTCCATTAGGTTATCCATGTGCTGAATGACTCGATCTTGGCTGTTTTGAGTGCAGATTGGCCCCTCAAAATTGAGTTCGTTAGTTCTCACGATTGAGTTTAGCGTCCGTGCGAACTGACTCTCCTTTATCTCTCCGATAACTTCGCCTCGGGGTGTCAGACCCTAGGAGGAAAAAATGCACCGAAATTACTAACACCTAAAATCACAGATCTCGAGTTCGGAGCTTTCTTTCTCCCCCTTGTTAGAGATCTTCAGACTCAAAAGCAGGTAGCCAAAAATAGCTACTCAAAATGTATACTAAGTTTATCTAAGGTCATACCTAAATCTTCTAAACTCATCTAAGTATTTTTTGTCATTTAGGATCGATCGCCAGCTTGGATTACCGATCAAGCTGTCTTGACTCGCTTTTGTGGCTGAAACACGATGCAAGCAAGATGAAGCGTCCCGGTCGCAGTCCCTCAAGGAGTGATCCATACCATACTTTAAATTCTATGTACTCTATGTCCTCTATGTCCTCTATGTCTCTAATTCCCTGCCAATTCGTTAATCCTTCACATCATACTCTAGTTGTCTAGGTATACTGTCGATAATAGTCTCTCTTGAAACTACTACCTGCTGTGTAAGCATTATCCCATTCATGTTATTCAGTTCCATCTCGCTGCCTGCCGAGCTCTCCGGGCCTACAGCCTCGGCATGTCTGGAATGGTTTTTCCCAGTCCCTTGCCAGTAGATCCCTGAGCCCCCTGGGAAGGTTCCGGGTTTTCTAGAACGGTTTGATGGCGCTGGTTGGATACCAGATCGGTCTTCGCTCGTCAGCAGTGTTGTACCCTTCAGGTTGGTGAGCTTTCGAAGCAGGGGTCGGACTGCTGTGAGAGCAACGACGATGACAGAGATGCAGATCTCAGCAGTTGCCCAGATATCTAGTAATGTGTCAGATACAGCAAAGCAGGAGTTGAGATGACTGACAAATAGATATGGCATTATCCACATAGACCATAGTCACGAATCTGCCAACACTCACAGCGATTGTGAGAACTCCAAGTCCGAAAACAATGGCTAGTCCAATTTTTTTTCGGCGGGAAATCATCTTTAGGCTGGCCAGTAATGGAATTGGGTATACAACATCTAATTGAGGGTTAGAGAGTCAGCCATCTCATTCTCAATCTCGGTAGAAGCCAAAACTTACTCAGCACCTCTGATGTGAAGTTCATAGACCACAGAAGCCGCATGAGAGTCATGGACGTGAAGGATGTGCATTCCGGCTGTCCTTTTGCCCTAAATATTTTGTCAGCGCTACGCTGGGAAATGAAGTCTATAAATTTTGACTGACCAGTTAACCGAAGGATCTGGCCCGCACCAGAACCAATCACAGAAGAAGGTAATAATGGCGAAAGAGGTAGTAAGAACAGCTAGACAATAAAGCGCAATGCGCATTTTTGGCTGTGTGATTGGCACAAGGTGCAAATAGAAGGCGATGATGCTGAATTTGGGAAAGTAAATGCCTGTATCAAAGAAGTGGTTCGTTGCGAATCGGATCTAGTCAGAAGGTTAGTACAGACGATGATTTTACAATTAGAACGGGAGATAAGAGGTTGTGATGCTGCAGCATTGAACCATGCTTACCTTTTTGATAGCGACATTGTCTATTGTGAAATTGTCCATGGCATCCATCGAGTAAGTAATAGTGTCACAGATCAGTAGGCCCTGACATGACAGCAAGCCGAGGATAAGCCAATAATCGGCGGAGAACAGTCGTGCTTTTCTCATGACCAGGCGGACATAAATGCGACTGGCGACTGTGATGTACGCGAGGGCCATAAAGGACCACTCAAAGCCCTGGAATGTGCACAGATCGATCAGTATTCTTCTTACAAGTAACAAGTCATTGTCGCATACCATGACAGCATTACTGGATATCATGCTTACGAAGATATCCCGTAGACGGGAGGCTGCTGGCTAAAACGAGAATTTTCAACACATAGGGTCAGGTCCTATATCGGAGAATTGAGAAAGCAGGAGCAGCTTTCTGACAAGCCAGTGGCACGCTCCCTGCGCTTATTATACCGCTGATCATCAAAGCCTAACATCTGGACCCTAACCTATCAGGTCAAGGTGCACGCCACCGTAAGTAGAAACGCCACGATTCGGGTTACCCCGTTCCCAATCGTGGAATGCCACTGCAACCCCTATGACCGAAAACCAAGATTACGCCAAGCAAGGAATGTCAAAGCGTAGACACCATCGAAAACAATGGCTTTCATCGTACAAGATGACCCGCTGTCATCTTCTGCGCGTAACCTTACAGACGGCCAACCTTATTTTTCTGTGATTCGGGACAGGACATTGCCCAAACTCTTTGTAATACTGTTCCAAATTAATGCCGGCTCTACAGTATTATCTATGACGTATCAACGGGCGAAACTTGCGGACACATGTGAAGTCAAAGCAGAGCATACCCTGCAATCATGCGACCCCTTAAAACCGGCTGTCCACTCATCACTTAGGAAACTGTCACATAATCACGCAGGCTGTTGATTAC
>JACYFE010006180.1:0-14674 GCA_014764975.2 Fusarium sp. DS 682 | reverse complement strand
CCGAATGAGGAGATGAAGAGAATTCTGTCCTCTATGTAGAAAGCCTGATCCACCATCCACGAAGACCTTCACGCCATGTTCAACCTCGAGTGCGAAGGTGAGGTTCTTGGGTAGATATAGAATATGGCTAAGGGCCGAAGACTGGTAAGACGAAGTCTGTATTGATGGAATGCACAATGATGGTCTGGTAGAGCTACGCCAATGTCCACGGAGTTATTTTTCCGATATGGAGAAGCGCTATTATCGTAGGAGAAAAAGGTTGACAATCTATATGTCTCGCTCATAAAAGATTTGTTGAAAAATATTTGAAGTACTTAGGCTGGTATAGAGAATATTGGTATGACATTAAACAAGAGTGAAAAAAGGGAACATAAGATACTTACTGCAATCGAAACATGGATATTTATGTGCCTCAGCTCCCAAAATAACAAACAGTCTGGTGGACTGCCTGCTTGGACATCTCTACCCTGCAGGTTGGATAGCTTCATTTCATCATTGGCGCGACTATCCTTGTGTACAAAGGATATGGTCAGACTTCCTGCCTAGCCTGGCCATGAAACAAAAGAGCAAAACTCAGCATGGATTTTTTTCGTGCCTGAGTTCCCAGTATAACAAACAGTCTGGTAGGCTGTCTGCCTGAGCGATCCTATCATGCGGGTCAGATAGCTTCATTGCCATGGGTTCATCACTGGCGCGATTACTTGTTACGACTTTTGATGAATGGAACCGCCCGCTCGGCGCCCACTAATTAAAAAGAAAGGAGAAGAAAATCACCACTTGAGCGAGAGACGGGGCTTTATAAACGCTGGCGGAGTTATGCTTTCTTACACATCATATAAAGCTTGTTCGGAATCCGAAGAAAGTGGTCATGCTACAGCAAACTGTCCAAATAAGTCACCGACACGTTTCATCTCCGATTCTGTTATATAATAATGGAAGGAAAATTAAATACAAGGTAGTACTAGCGATTCTTGATAAGACAGTGAACAGAAGATTATGCCAAGCCAGATTCTCGTTCCCAATTGCAATACTTAGACAGCCCCGGTCAACGGAGCAGAAGGATAAAGAGGTCGTTGAATACCCATACGAAACCGAGGAACACGATCCATTCGGTTCAAGGCAGTTGTGGGCATCCTGAGGACAGTTTCACGATACATGGTCTGTGTCTCCCACTCGTAAGAGCATCCAATAGCTCGCTGCATGCCACCCTCGGAAGCACAGAACATGAGAGTGACCGGTGGCCTGACAGCTTCGAATAAGGTTAACTCCATGTTGTACGTGTCGACAAGAGTGAAAATCTGTCAAAGTTAGTCAACCATGAGGACACCATTGGAAAGAAAGTGACTCACCCTCATATCGCCTGGGCGGGCTTGCTTGGCTGCCTCAACCTTCATTCTCACCTCAGGGTCCTTGTAAGGATCAATACCCACACGTTCACCGTCATCATTGACAATGCTTCGGCTGAGAGGGCTCCCATTGGTGCTCCAGGAGAAGCGACCAAAGTTACCTCCAAAGATGGCTCTCTCAATAGTGGGGGCGTTAAGATGTCCTTCAAAGCCAAACATCTCGGCTTGGGTATCGGCAAACTTGCCACCGTAGATGACACGAACCAGGCTCGGCGTGATCAACCAGATCCAGACGAACAGAAGTAGGAAGATTACACCAGGGACAATCATGGCTGTTCCAGAAGTGGCGCTGGCGCCAGTTGAATAGCTGCCGTACATGCCACTAGAAGAAGAGGACGAAGAGCTGCTAGCAGATGCACCACTTGCGATGAGTGAAATAGCAATGATGAAGAAAGCACCGTTCCATTCAACAGCCAGTGCTGCGAAATATCTCTTCCAGGACGGTCCCGTAGACCAGTACACTGGGTAGAAAGTCTTCCAGCGGATAGAGATGCCCCAGGCACCATCGATGATGATGGTATCGTTGTCGGCGATGCCAGCTACCTGACAGTAAGGGGTGATATCCCAGAGAGATGATTCATAGGCATCCTCCATGTCAAACCATGGCTGGTCCTTGTCTCGGGGGAGGGTGCAGATGTATCTCTCGAGAAGTCTGTCGGAGTCGTTCGCCAAAGACAATCGGGAGAAAGCTTGGAAGGCAGTGTCGGTTCGGTCGACTTGTGGTCTGAGTCTTAAGAGACCCATGAGAGCATAAGCCTGATCACCAGGGAGATACTCTGTAGTGTGGCGACTGTAGAGACACTTCAGTGCCAAAACAGCTTGCTCCAGACGACTCAGGTTGATGGAGCCGAGATAATGATCAATGAGATGACGAGCCATCTCAGAGTCCATGTAAGTCCACACCATAGCAGCAAACTGGTTCTTGGCAACAACCAATGGCGACTGAAGGTTTCCATCTCGAGTGTAGACCGAGATGTTTCGGCCTGGGCTCAAGAGGACCTCGGGGAATGTCCACATTCGACTTCCCCATTCGCGAAGAAGAGACTCAGTATTGGCCTTGCCAGAAGGGCCAGCCTTAGAGCCTTTACCTCTTCCAACAGCAATGACCATCCTGTCTGAACCACGGAGAACATCCGAGATGCGATAAACATCTGACTCTAGTTCGTTCTCATCACGCATGCAGCTACAAGCGATCCAATACGCAGGCAGCTTTGCAGCTCGACAAGCAGTCTCGGCGATGTGATGAAGGGCCATCATGTCTTGCTCAGACTCATGACTGAAATGCTCAGTAGAGTAGGCGACGAACAGGTAAGCAAGATTGGTATCTCGACCGTCACTGTTCTCCCACTCAACAACACTGCGGACTTCCACTCCTCTGTTCTCATCGTTGAATGCCTCACGGAGGAAGCAGAGATAGCGAGGTCGCAGCATGCGATAGATTTGGTTATTGCGAGCCATAAGAGACAGACCCTTGCGGTTCTCGAGCAAGTTGCTCCAGACTTTGGCGTCACCGTGATACTTGTAGAGGACAGGGGCATAGGCAAGGCTTCGCTTGGGGACATTGGGCTTACCATCCCAGAACTGCTAATGTTAGTTTATGTTTCATGGTGCTTTATGGAGAGGCAACCTACAACAAGAGCCATTGCAATAGCAGCAGGAAAGGTTCTGAGTACCATAATGCCCCAATCTTCCCAGCTCTTGGGATCATAGCTAAAGTCAATGATCCATGTAGCGATGCGCACCTTCATTGAAGAAACCTTGCGAACATAGGTTCTTTTCCAAGTAGACGTGCCAGGCCCATCATAGATATCGTCAACACATGCAACATACATGTTACGAAGATATCCGTCGTTGTGATGAAGATAGCGATCCGAGCGAGGCTTGAACGAGACACGACCAGCATAGTCTCGGTGTCTCATCTTAACCTCATTACTCGTATAACTGTAACCAGGCTTCTGGTACAACACGGGATTTCGCCATCGGTAGATCGAGCGCGAGTCAAAGAAGTGCTTGCTTCCTTTAAGCTTGACAGGAAACTCCTTTTCAGCAACCTGGAAGCATTGTTAGTTGACACTTATGATGAAGCTTGGAAGGTATTCACTTCTTTCTCATTTGGACTGGTCGAAGTCGTGAGGGGCGTGGTAGTTACGGGGAGAATAGCACCTTTGTTCTGCTAAGAAATGTTCAATTTAGAGGCTAGAAACAAAAACAACCGCGGAAGAGCTTTACCATTGGTCCCTCCTGCTGACCACTGCTAGAACCCTGTTGATAAATGACACCTTGTTGACCATTGTAGGCCTGGCTTGGTTAGTGATAGCAAGAAAGATGGGCATGATAGTGCGAACCATTGATGGCTGTTGGTACTGCATCGTGTTCTGAGTTTGAGGTTGTCCGAGAGGGATCGACTGTTGGTATCCCAACGACCCAGGTGAAGCCGGGTAGCTGTGTGACTGAGCTGAGAGTGGACTGGTAGAAGGCGATACAGCTTGTTGATAAGGATGAGTGTATGGCTGGTTCTGGTAAGACTGTAAAAGATGAGAGACTGGGAGGGCAAATGGGATGCACAACACGTACAACAACAGAGCTGCCTGGAGTATATGCACCACCGTGTGCTTGATGCGGAACAGCAGGAGGTGGTGTCTGATTATACTTGGTCTTGTTAATATCGATTCTCTGTGGGTAAGAGTCAAGTCGACTTACATTGCCAACAGAGTTGGGATCCCAGTGTCCTCCGTGTGCCTGTTGCAGATGTCAATGACTGAACGAAGCAAGGGAGAAGATGAGAGGGAATTACCATGGTTCAAATATGCAGGGCTCTGTTGAAGAAGAAGAAGAAGAAGTGATAAAACGGGGATGAAGGAAGTAGAAAGGGTCAAAGTCCTTCAGACCGACAGGTGGTTCTTCATAACGCTAATAAACCACAAGCAAGCCCTATGACTCTGTTACAAAGGTGCCTCAAACTGACTAAAAGGAGCTGAACACCAAGCTAAATGGGTACAACACACCATCTATCCTATGAAAACACAAGGACTAGATTCCGATTTTCAATTATTTCTGAAGGCAATGCGCTTGATAGCGCGGTTCCTTTTGCCACCGGAGACCTAGACCTTTCAGGAAGTGCAGAGCCCCTTCATTCTTGAGCCCAGAGCCTGATATCAAGGGGTGTGGAAATGTGTGACTATTCTTGACCTCTTGCATTCAGCCTCTCAATATTGCAATGGTGATAGGGCCTTCTATCACAGATTAAGAGACGGCATCCTCCGTCAAGTTGAGGCTCGAACACCAAACTATCAGAAGCGGCTGAGTCTCGATGTGTCACTTGCAGCCTTGGCAGCTGTGATATTGGCCGTTGGGGGTCGGGGGCTGGGACTATTCAGCCATGGCGTTACCCGCGGCTTTGAGAGTATCATAACCCCTGACATATTGTCGCAAACGCAGTGTTAGGATAGGACGCCTTGTGAGGTTTGGCGCCATGAAGAATAGCCACCGGGACCCCTTAGCCGAAAGCGGCATGCTGCGAATTGAAGATGTCTCACCAGGGATTATCATTGGGTCACATAATTAAGGAAGTTATCTATCCGAAAACTCCTCTAGGATTACCAATATTCCGCTTGGTTGTGAACCCACATGATCAGAAGTGCGGGAGTTGCAAACGATAGCGTCAAAGCCATAGCGAATAGTAGCATTGATACCCTTAACCCCTGGTCAAGGATACTTTCAGCCCTTGGGAACTAGACCGGTCTGAGTGTAACCCAACCCGGGAGGTCGGGAAGCTTGATAATCTTAACTATATTATTTTTACGCGAGAGATGGACCAATGAGGTGTTGAGCTGGTATCTAGACTCGTTGGTGGCCCATTTCCGTTCAGAGACGGGGATATGGCGTTTTGGTGGTTGAAACATGGCTTGGTCTAGACGCACCTGAGAGCTGCAAGCTTGCGATATCCCTGAAATTAAAACTAATGCATGAAATGATAATGCACAATCACGACGCCATGGTCCTAGATGAATGGTCCGGCGCTTGTGCCAAGGAGGTGAAGGAATACAATTGAGAACTCTTGGTGTTAGAGGCTAAGACTACGGGGAGAATTTCTCTATCATAAGACAAGCAACGCAACAGTCCATTAACTCGTCCAGAGTGACCAAATTTCAATCATAGAGTCGTCACTCACGAAACATTCACCATGTCGTGGACACAGAGAGCTAATCCTTATGATGCATTTGCTCAAGAGGCGACTCAGACGCCGCTCACAGTCGCTTTTCCACAATGGATGCTGAACATTTGGGAAGTCACTCATGGTAAGTGACTGGAATTCGTCCTTTGGAATCTCTCGCTGATCATTTTTAGATCATCCAGAAGGCCGTTGGTACCTGGAGCCTAACGCCCGTTGTCTGCGGCAGAGGGCAAGCTTGAGGATTGTGTAAGTTTGTCTCAATCGACACAACTGTCTCAATTCACGGAGATATGATGCTGCATCTTGTACAAGTTGAAGAAGTTCAAGACTGATAATCTCAAGATTTGCACCTCTGGATCTTCCCCGTCGAGATGCTCTCTCTCAATGCATCGAGCTCTTTAACATCCTCAACATCCCCAGCGACTTCACCAAAGAACGTCTTCAATCCGTGAGCCACAGTTTTGGACTCTCTACCGACGCCCATGGCTCCAGCTCATGGTTTCATTTCCTCTGCAAGAACATCGACATCAAGCAAACCTCTGGCAATGCTCCAGAAATCGACAATCGCGCTGCTACAATGGGCTATCACATCTCTACTCTTCCACAGGCTGACTATAGCTGGCATCGTGCTGGTTTCTTCCTGAGAGTGGACAATAATGGATGTGTGACGCTGGTTTGCTTTGGTGCGATGCCCCAGGTGAGGGAGAGGATTAATGAGTTTGTTGCTGCGAAGGCGTGGCAGCATGTTGCGACAGATCCGTATATTCTGTTTGACTTGGTGTTTGATGCTTTGTATTTTGAGGTTGACAATACTGTTTGGAAGATGAACACTGTCTTTGGCCCTTTGGAACATGTAAGTCACCCTGTTTCGATAGGTTGTGCCTAACTAACTGATGGTTCTAGTTGATCCTTGAATACGCCAACTCTAAGAACATCCGCAAAATGAGCTCCAAGATTCCATTTTCTGCAATGCACAATTGCGCCAAGCACATCATTCATATTGCAGAGGCCATTGAATCATGCATCATGCTTGTTGACGCAACTCTGCATAATGTCGGCAATCATGAACATCCAGAGCAACCAACTCTTCGAGAACCAATCATTAAGCAATTGCATGAAACTCTTCAGTATCGGCGCTCGCTGTTTGTGTCTAGTCAGCTCCGCCTGAGCAGTCTCCAGAAACGCATCGACAACGCCATCACACTATCGTTCAACCTTGTCACTCAGCAAGATTCAATGGTGATGATACAGGACTCTAATTCCATGAAGGTCATTGCAGCTATTACAATGATCTTTTTGCCAACGACTGGTGTTGCTACTGTTGTTGGGTCTCAATTGTTCACATCTGAGATTCTAAAAGACGGTACCACCTGGAATGTCAGGCTTACACCCTTGTTCTGGACCATGTGGTGGATCTCTATTCCTCTTACGGTTTTTGTAGTGTTGTTGGCTATTATCTGGCATTGGTGGGTTCATACCGAGTCTCCTACAGGAGAAGTTGTGCAAGTGGTAAAGAAGGCGGCGACGTTCAGTTCTTCTGGAACAAGGACACCACCAAATGGCAATTCCAAATAGTTCGGAGTCACATAAAGTCTCTCACATCTTCATTTTCACCTGTTGTCTAGGTTTGTCATCGGTCCTCTCTTTTGTTGGAAATGTATTGTCTAGCGTCAGAATTTTGTATTTACTATGTATTACATAAAATCATGCAATTGTATTGATCCTGATACACTTATGATAATAATATGCGTATATCCAAGGGACTGACTTGCAATCACAATAACAAAACCCAACTAGTGGGAAGAAGTTCAATGGTCAGGGCGACTCACTGCATTTAGCACTTGAACACGGCAGGGCCAGGGATCTTATAGGTGGTGGCTATTATTTTCATTAGCAAAGCTCGAATTACCGCTTTTATGGGAAAACACTCACCCTGATAAGGGTTGTAGGTGACACCAGGGTCGGTGCTGGCGTAGGCTCCAGGGAAGGCAACAAGGTTTGAAGGTGTTGTGCTACCAGAGCCAGAGACCTTGAGCTGATGGCAGCCAGGGTAGAATTGAGCTCCGGGGTAACCTGAGGCGGAGTGAAGAGCGATGAGTTCATGGCGAACAAGGTAGTAACCAGGCTTGATGCACTCAGGGATAGTGTAGTTAACACCCGAATTACCAGACTTCATCAAGGGGCTCTGTATCACAGCTTCAGTAATCTTACCATCTCGTATAGTAGGGGTCTGTAGTTACAGTAGCCCAGTTGTTACTGGTTCCATCACGTCCAGCCTCCTGAATCTTGAACCAAACCTTCTGAGTACCAGGCTCCCAGGTATCGCAGCCCGAGTCGGGGCAACGAGCCATGTAAGTGATGACAGGGCCAACATGAGAGTCAGGCCAGAGAGTCCATTTCAAGTTGACGGTTGACCCAGCCTTTGCATCCGCGTGGAGAGCTGCGGGAGAGCTGCCCTTGATGCCACCAGCTGTAAAGCCGTTGCACTGCATATCGATGGAGGTGACATCCTCAACAGGTCCATTGCCTGGGATGGGACGGGAGATACGCTTGGGAGGAGGGTTCTGGTAAGGATCGGCGTAGGGGTTGTAGAATTGGTAGGTCTGGCCTCCAATTGTGCCGGTCTCGACGTAATTTAGTTCTCTTTCTGCTTCTTGGTGGGGGGGTCTTCATCGTTGTCTTCGTCATCAACGGTCTTTCTCTTCTCCTCCCTCTGCTCACGCCGTCTTCTATCGATTATTTGCTAGAAAATAGTTAGTAAATATGAATCTATAGCGTTATTGAATAGCATACCCTGCCAATACGACAACTCTTGAGGTGTTGCGGCCTCCGAACGTGGCTGTTCAATACCTTCCACGACTTAAACTTTCTGCCGCAAAAGCGACACCGATTCCCCTCAAACTCTTCAACCGCAACTCGAAGAGTCTTATAGTCTGAGACTATATCTGGCCACTGCGAATACACAGCATCTTCTCTGGTCTGCTGAGCATAAAGCTCAGCTCTTTCATTACTCGTTTCGACGCGATTCTATAGATCATCGAGGGACAAGCTTTCGATTTCTACATATTAATACATACATATATTAGCACAAGTAAAGTATTTTCTTGGATAGAGACATGGATGTGAGGTCAAAATATGGCAAAGTGTATCGATTTGGTATAATGTTTTATGAGGGCAGCTCCCGGGGCGCAAGAGCACCTGGCAAATTGATGACGGAAATTAAAGGTCAATTTATGGCTAAAGCTTATGATATCTCAATCAACCCTCTGTTTGGGTCATCAAATAGCTAAGCTCTTCCCGAATGGACCAAAGTGACAGATGATAGGAAGTGACGGGAAGTCAAGCATTGTCAATTGACTCTGGCTAAGGGAGAGCCAATGGTATGTGGAAGGTTCTGTCGGAGGGAGCTTTGAACGTGTATTTGGTAAGACAGGTTTCTGGATGGTGGTTCAAAGAAAGTACGCCCCAAGACATTCTGATGTAAAGGATCCCAAAGATGAGCAAGGTAATAGCTGGGAGAAGGACGGACTGAAGCGAATCAAAAGATGCTACGCGTACCGGCCAAAGAGAAGTCATACCTCCCATTGCTGGGAGGAGATGGAGGAGCCGGCGCGGGAGCAGGACCAGGCAAGAACTCCGAAAAAGGAGAAAGTTCATCGGCTGTCGCCGGCAAAGGGATCAAGACGACAGGGCGTTGTTGCCCATCGGGCGCTGTGATAGTAATTCGGGGCAGGGAGACGGGAGCCATTTTGACTTAGAGAAAAAAAAACGAGAAAGAACAACAGGGCTTCAGGGGCCCAAACGACAGGAAACAGCGCAGCGAAGATCGTGATGATGCTTGCGAGTGTCAAAGAAGGAGGAGAGGAGATGGAACAGACATAATTAATTACCTGATCAATTGTAACAGACGGCAGTTGCATCTACGCAATCGTCCATCGACAGTTCCTTCCATATTGGACTGCTAAACCAGGCAAGGGGTTGCCCACTCCTTCCTGCTTCCAACTTCAAGAGTGCCTGGTCGGGTTCTCTAATGCCACTCAATCTCGTCGAGGCTTCTCTAATCGCATTGTGAGTTAAATAAATTTAGGACTTATTATTTTTTGTCTAGAAAGTGCAGTAAAACAGTTTCATGTGTCAAGACGTCCAAGCCATTATCCTGCGTGTTGAGATGACAGAGATACCAGATCATAATTAATAGTCATAAACCATTATTCTAGGCCTCAATTATCATCACTTGATTCCTACATGCTAATTTCCATATCATGGACGATTGTCCATCCATATTTATATCCGACTAGTTGAGTGGTGGATCTCATTGAAGCTCTGGGAAAGCCAACGCCACATCACAACACAACAAGGAGGAGCACGAATAGGCAAGTACGAGAAGATCTGACGACTCTTCTTGGTTCATTTAAGGCAGAGGGAGGACCAATATGAAGGGGCCAATTTTCCAACCGGATGCACCCAGCATCAATGAGACTGAGTGCTCGTAAACATAATTGACAGTAGACAATTGAAAATTTCTACTGATGAAACATACGCAATATACTATACTTGAGAGCTTGCCATACTATTGCATGAGACTTTAATGCACACATGAGTGCATATACTACATGTCCATGCCACATGAAAGTGACATAAATTTGTGGCCAGGGTAATTTCACGGGGTCAGCTGGCGTACTGGTATTCCAACTCGCGGTCACAGAACATCAAGGGATTTAATTAATCCAATGCCATAATGAGATCTCTTAAAGTAAGGGCCTATCGCTGGCTCAAGGTAAATTTCCAGACACAGGCTTATGCGGCAGAAACGCAACCGCCTCACAGCTTGATCTTCCGAGATATGGTCAAGTAGGTACCTGGCTTTGCATGAGGGGTGAGGTTCATTCTATCTTAAATCAACTTAGTCTACACGCACAGAATACCAAAGATTCGGCGTTGTTCTCCAATCTGAAACGTTCCGGTATCCCCCTCTGCCTTTCAGTTCGCGCTGTTTCTCCATCCTTAGTCCTCCTCAATCACGCCTGTGTCACCAGATCCCTCAGCTCCCATGGCCTGGATCTCTTCCTTGGCACCGTAGTAATCATCGAGAGACATGGGAGCCTCGATCTCAATGGCATTTGGCATCTGCTCGAACGTAGGGCCGACTCCTTTGTACTCCTCTGGGAGCACGACATGTGAATGGTCCCATTCTTGGCCCTCAGCGCGACCGAAGTGTCGGGGGAGCCAGACACAGGGTCGTCTCCAGATGGTCCAGCACAGACAGCACGAGCCTTGGCGAATCTTGTCGATGTTTTGCTCGTTCTGATCGATTCGGAAGTCGCTACCAGGCTTGTGGCAGCCTTTACTCTGCGGACTTTTGTTCATGATTTGGCAGCAAATGCAAGAGATGCTACGATTTCCACTCTGCAGCCAATTTACTCCGGGCTTGGGTCCGACCCTGATCTCCTTCCACCATTCCTTCTGTGCCTTTAAAAGCAATCGAAAGTTGTCCTCGAAAGACAACAAGGTGGGTGCATCTACCGTGTGAGGATGAATCCGGCGGAGACTGACAGTTTGTCTCATGTGGTCCCATGTCACATCTTGAATATCAGGGTTGAATTCCTTAAACAGGAAAGGTGGTGGGTTCCGATACTTTCGGTTGAAGAGGAACTGCAAGATCATGGTAGCCTTTCTCCATGCCACTGTGACTGTTGAGTCGCCTTTGATGTGGAATGAAAGCATGTTAGTATGCTGGATAGGAGTCGTATACCACTTTCCAGTAGCCTCATCCATCCATTCTACCTTGATGGCAAAGCTGTGCAGCTCGTGATAGTTGGACCAAGCTCCGTGATATGGATGGCGATACCAGGGCGTTGGGTGAGGGTTACCGTCTTTCATCACCTCGATACTCACCACGAGTGGCTGACCAGGTCTGATTCCTGGTAGGTTTTCTAAACGCTTCACGATAGTGATGGTCCTTGATCTTTTAGGCCCGCCAGGGTGTGAAGGAGGGTCGAAACCAGCGAACAGGGTCAAAAATACCCCGACATTCTGATGATCCTGGCAGTCAATCATTCTGAAGTGGCCGTGAGTCCGATATACGAACATTCCGCGCTCATCATCCGTGGGGACGTCGTAGCGGAACCATTCCCGCCTCGAGCCTCGACTTTCCTGGAGCGGACAGTTCCAATTGCAACCATCGCCGAGAAATCGGGGATACTGAGTATTCTGAATCGCGAGCTCTGTAATTTCCGCGAGGGTCGACATGAGTAGTCGCTTGTCGAAGTTGCCGGAAGCCAGATTGCTAGCAACTCCTGGGTGAGTAAGGCCGACGGTGTCTGGATTCCAAGTTCGAAGCAAACAGCAGAGGGTCGTTTCTGCCATTGGCAAGATCTCAGGTCGAGTGTCCTTCAGAACCATCATTGGAATAGCATGTCTCTCGCCATACTTTCGTGCTCTTAGGTAGTGCGTGGTGAGGTTGGAGCGATTGTCAATACACTCGTCGTGCTCCATCTGGCGGATGATGGGACGCTGGCGGGTCGTACGTCCGACATACTTGGCGTAAAAATCCATTCGGTCGTCTTTGACAATGGGCTTCATGTAGATTCGAATGTAGATGAGTTCCTCGCTTGCATCAAGTACAGGCCATGATTGTTCGATATGTCGCAGCTCGCATAGCTTGCGGGCAGATAGTGTTGTACCATTGAGCCACTTCCACGCGGCATCTGAGAAAGCTCCAAGTTCTTAGTCATAGAGTATTGTTGGGCCGCAGTATCAACTTACAAGCAAGGAGTGCATTCATAGCTTCTGTTCGCTTCTGATCATTTTCGAGGATCTCTTCGTATATGTTGACTTTCAAGCCGTACTCTTTCAGAAGGTCACGGTTCTTCCGAATGCCCTCCCAAATCATCAAGATCGCCTTGCCAGCCATGTCCTGAGATCTTTTGTGGCCGATAGGCGCTGCAGCTGCAGTCGCCATGAGCTTCGGAATTTCGACCTTGAACTCCGAATGCTGCTGTCCGTACTCAAGAACATCGGGGGAGACCTTGCCTGTTGATCAGTTAGCTAAGTTCTGGAGATGGGGTCATGCTGGTGGACGTAAATAAGGCTCTGATGCCGTTTTTGCGAATGAGTTGGATTGTGCACAGGTCGTCGTGTCTGCCAACAAGATACGCCACGGCTCCTTTGGGGATGTTGTAGAGGCCCATCGAGCCATCTTCATGTTGGGCCTGGATGGTGACCTTCTTCTTGAGGCACACGGCTTTCATTTGCTCTACTGGGACTTCACCACCACCGGGAACCGGGTTCGGGGCGGGGATGGGAGCCGTCAACAAGGGATTAGGCATGTTGGCGAGCGTGCTCCGACAATGTCGGTTCGACGACAAAGGTGAAGAAAACTGGTGCAAAAGGGAAAAATTGATCGAAGGGAAAGTGGTAGTGATCTGTGTTGTGTTGTTGCGCACCGTAGAAAGTGCGGTTGAGATGGAGGAGGAAAAAAAAGGAAAGGAGGATCAAGCAGGGGAATGGGGATACTTATACCTCAGAGCGCACAATGATTCAGTGACTAATTGAGAGCGAGTCACTATTGCTGCGTGTTTGATTTTGGCAAACAAACAGTTCGAAATCTACAAGCATCTTTCGAAGAAGCCCGGCCTGGATCAAGGCCCTTCTTAGGTTCTCTTCGGGGTCTCCAGATCCGCGGTGGGGTCTGGGGTAGCACGTTGAAGCTGCTTCCTGATGATCTGCATGAAAATCTGGAGGTCATGGTCCTCGATGATATGAGCATTGATAGTCTCAGCATGGAGACTCTCAGTTTCAGTAGCCAGGGACACTATGGATACTCTCAAAGGCTTCAGGAATCTTCGAGTGCTGGATAATGTTTTCGACAGGCCGCCTGATTACCCATCTAAGTCGCTGATGGCACTTAAGAACATTGCCTCAAATTCGCTGGAGGTATTCAGGATTGAACGATATCCATTCAAAGTTGAGCCAGGAGGATTCGGACCGTACAGTACTGAGTATGAGTCTGCTTCATTCCGAGATTTGATATGATTGGAGAGATTCTTTGACATTAACATGTGGTAACTATTGTTATGTTATCCTTTCCCTATTCTTGAGTGGTGTTGCGATTCCCTCTTCTGACCATCTACATATGAACTTGGGACTGGTGCTACTGGTTCTTGGTTTGCTTTCTCTTTTAATATTTCCATTATAATTTCAAGTACTTAATTGCGATTCTTTACAAAGCCAGAGAAAGAAGTCTACGGATTCGTCTTGACTTAGCTTGATGGCGAACCCACAACGTTTCCACTTAGACATTCTCAGATAGCCCAAATCCTAACATATCAATCTACATATCAATCTACTGAAAGTTCTAGGACTATATACTAGCAAAACTATGGCGTCTTGCTCTCTCTTGGCCTACAAGAGGGCCTCTCGGTCTCGACATATAAACAGAGCTTCGATACCAGGAGTAAAAAGAGCAAAAACATACAACAGCGGGGATTCGCTGGTCGTCACCGACCCAACTACTAATCCGCCCCTTATCAGCTTATCTATGGGAGAGCGGACGGGGAGTCTTTCATAGTCAAGCGAGGTCTTGGCAAAAAATTTCAGAGATTCGCCGATGTTATCCCGGTTTGGTGTGTACACGTGATGATGCGATTCTGACAGCTCCGAGAACCGGCCTCGACAGGTTCCGCTTTCCACCGTTTTGGCGTATCGACCGTTATCAGCCGTAACACCGTTGGAGACGGTTATACCAAACGCTGACACCATAACGGTGCCTGCTCCATTCCTTTACTCCCACGCCCCTCCATTTCGGTCAGCTCTTGTTTCAAACAGCAGCTAATGACCCTGGCATCAACGCCAACCTCCTAATTCTAGTAGTGGTGAGATTTAAGTGCGACTAAAAGTAGCATTTAATTGGATCATTCCTGTATTCTTAGATTTCGCAATCCACTTTTGCCGCTCGCCTCACTTTATTTATTGGCTTAGATGATACGAGCGCCACACCTCCGATTAAAAAAGTCAACCTTAACCCCTCAACTCGCACACAAAGTCTTCCCATTACACATCGAGATTTTAGAATTAGCCCAGGTCAAATATTATG
>JACYFE010006174.1:0-13005 GCA_014764975.2 Fusarium sp. DS 682 | reverse complement strand
TAATAAGCCTAACCCGCACTATTAACTATTAAGAGATATAATATATTGCATCGCTTAGCATTATGCCCTACGTTATCTGCTAATATAAACCTAGAACGGACTAGTTTATCCCTTAGAAACCACAACCGTTACATATATCTATAGTATATTAATTATTGTATTCGCCTTATTGTATTGTTGTCTTATTACCTCATCCAATTTATTACTAATTTAATTGGATCTTAAGGTTCAAGGTAACAGCTGTATGATCTGTTGACTTGATATTAAGGTTACTGTGTTTTTTGGCGTGGTGTATAACGCCTTATATTGTGTTATCATGACTGTGCAACCTTAGCCTCACTTTTGGTGTAGCTGCGGTTAACCTATCTTTAAATAGTATATTAATAGATAGAATTAGGTACAGTTTGGTCTATTTATAGGGGGTCTTAAGCTAGAGAAAGTAATTTTCTTTAGTGTTAGCTGACGTTCTCTCGGCTGTAAAGGGGTCTATGCAATTTCTTTTGTCAGTTTTCGCACCCTCAATTGACTGCTTAGGTAGACTCGGTATCACGCCAGTTTGCTGTCCTGGCGCTGCTAGAAGTATATATATGCCCACACGAACTCAGAGGATGATAATGGTTTGATCGCGCTTTACTACACAGTGTGTATGGGACACGAAACATTACCTATCTGTGGACCCTCTACTTGCCCCGGAAAAAGAAGCACGTCTGGCCTTCCATTCACGATCAATATACAAGATAAATCAAATGTTGGAAGAAGGGGACTTCCCCGTCTACTCTAAAAAGAATCTAGTCAACCCCATACCGGGTATCATAAACGCCATAAATACTCGACTATACCACTAGCATGCAGCATTAAGAGAAAGTTTTACCGTCGGAAAGATTATCTATGTCTTTTCATCATGCCACCTTGAGATACTCCCAATGACAATATCAGGAACATGCTCGTCGCAATGCTTAGCATCGACGATATCGCTACCGAAAGAGTTAGCAGAGTGATATGATAGCATCGAAAAAATAGAGGGTTACCCACTAATGATCAGTTGAAGTCGCCTTCTTGCACTCATTATCGAGATGCTCCAACCGCTCTGTTCCCGTTGGATCGCTGCCAAATCTGATAAACTGAAACATGAGCGCCGAGGACTTATACCCGTTCGCATCGAGGAAGTCAATCGCGCGGTTGATCAACACCTCGACCCTGTCGTCACCTGGTTCCCAGACGCCATCAGTATAGATATATATACTTGTAGGTCTAAACGTCGCCTTCACAAGTACTCGATCAAGAATATCGCCGAGGCACTTTTGCATATCGCATTTTCCTTTGACAGTCTTCATCCTTCCAACGGCTTTCTCGATCTGGGTAGAATTTTTACACATTCGAGGCCTTTTGGTGGTTTCTGATGCAGCGAAAAGTTCCATACCGTTATCGTCAGCGATTTTGGCCACGTAGCTGATGACCCTGGCTGTTTTCATGGCTTTGGTTTTATGTTCATCCATTGAACTGAAATTGTCCACGAGCATGATCTGAATGTCAAAAATTAGCAAGTGTCAAACTCATACACGGTGAAATATTGACATACTTGATCTCGCCCTTTGGCTACTGCAATCTTGCTGCGTGCTTCTTGCATTCCAGGAAGGTCCATAATCTCAGCTTGCTTTCCTGATTTCGGACTTAGGGGACCTGAAAAAGACAAATACTTATCCTTTTGCTCCAATAATCGGTAAACCTGGTCTACTGTAACAACGCCACTTGTTGGAGGGACCTTTGCTGTTGTTTTGCTATTTCTTCTTGAAGTTGGCACAGGCGATGGAGCGAGTGGTTCTGCGGTTGGCTCACGGATGGCAGGAGATGCTAACGGGTTGGGTCTCTCCGAAAAAGGGCTTCGTCTTCCTGCTGGATGAGACATACGCGAGGGTGATTTGGCTGGCACATTCGGGTTTGGTTGTGTCGTGGAAATTGGATAACCTGTTGCGGCTGGAATGGTGTGTCCGCCCAACGGAACTCTAGGAGCATAGCCTGGCTCAGTTGGATTTGAAGACGGTCTGATGCTTGAAGCTGGACCCATCGCTCCACAGGCTTGGGGCATTTGTTCCCATGCGTTATTGAGAATCATTTTGATTCGCTCATCTGCTCGCAGTTTTATCTGCATCGCATTTAGTCTTTGAAGGCGTTCCGTCAGCATGAAATCGATGATTAGTTGGCTCATATAAGGCGATATGTGGTCACTGTCTCTTTTATGCTGAAGGACGTGGTTGTGAAAGGCCTGGACCGTCGCCAACCTGGAAGCGCCGTCGTGAAAACAAGCATCGTAATCTGCTGCTCTGAGATGGGGCTTGTTCGAAATCTCTTTTTTTCTTGCAAGGCGGTAGCCTTCACGACCATCCTCACCCGCAATTGACCAAACGAGCACATCGCTGAACACGGCCCCCAGTGACCAGATATCCGAAGCACTCGAAATTTCTGTCTTGGCCCGATCTTGAACGCGATAATTTGAATATGTCTCCGGGGATGCTTATTTCCGTTAGTGTATTCCTAGAGAAAGTCGTCAAGAGTCTTCTCACTGTACATTCTGTTGCCCCTTCTTTTCGTCATCAAGCTATCTCCTGGTAGGGATATCCTGCCGATCTCGGCCAATCCAAAGTCAGCTAACTTGAAATTGACGTCAAATCGTGAACCCGTGTCTTTTTGGGGGAATACCAGGATGTTGCTGGGCTGGATATCTTGATGGACCCTAAGCCATGTTAGTTCGTGACATCCCAAACTCCACATGCCATTATTAGTAAGCTTACCCTGTCAATGACCATTGAGAGGAGGAGGAGAAGGATGGTGGTCTACAGATGTCGTTGAGAGCATGAAGGGAATCGAAAAGGTTCAAAAGGCGAGACCAAAGCAAACAGAACTCGCTTGGGGTGACAGGTAGGTTTGTTTTCCGTAAGAAGTCGAGCAAGGATCCTCCCTCGGCGTACTCCAGAACAATTATCGACTTTTCCATGCCCTGGAATGAAAATGAGGCGAAGTGTTTCGTGATATATCCCTCATTATCCGAACGAAGTAGCTGGCCGTAAGCATCTGCCTCCACTTTGTAAAGGCGCTGTGCCCTAGTACCCTCGTATGTCTTGAAGACCACAATCTCGCCCTATATCGTTAGCACCGGGGTGTAGATAAATAGTATTTTCTCCAAACTCTACTAACCTTGGATAACGGTAGACTATGTGCGGACTGCATTCGTACTCGCCACAGAGTAGCTGCATCGCTACCGCCGCCAGAGTCTGTGAGACATTCCTCGTACGCCACAGGCAAAATGATTTTCGAATGCAAGGTGCGTTTGAAGATCATCTCCTGCGTGAATGCGAGCGGGGAAAACATCCATTGGGTTTCCAGAAATTCTTTTGACCAGCCGCAGTTATGCGGGAGATCCTGCTTGTCAAATGGGAGATGATCATCGCTCAAGTTTCTGACATGTGAACAGAACCAAGAAATTTCCCGAGTACGATTGGTAAACACAAGAATAGAGAATATGTGGCGGAATTTTTGTATGATGAAGGTGGAGCTCTCTTGAATGGGCCGCTCGTGAGAGTCAAGAATGTCATCGACATTTGCCTGTGACCAGTAATTTTCCAAGGCGGCAGGGGGAACGTATGGGACTGTTTCACCTTCTCCGTTTACGCCATCGACTAGTTTCGACCTCACGTAGTCACAGAACTTCTGTTGAAGGCCTGAATCCATGTTGTGAAATTCATGCACAAGAAGGTCTTGCGTGGCGATTCGCGGGAGAACAGGCTGCAGTGGCGGGAGATATTGGTCGTCAGCGGAGATTATATAGGGTAGATTACGGGTCAGTGAATGATTGGGATGATTGGAAGAGGCTTGGAACAGCTGAAGAATAGAAAGCAGGGTTATATCATGACAAATAAGGCAAAAATATCCACAGCTGCGAACACTTAATCATCTGTTAGAGTTCATCTACGCCTTGCACACGGGCCTGGTCGCCTTGTTGCCTGGACAAGATGTAGCCCACTTGACATCGAAAGTGGCAGTGCCGGGAAACCGATTGCTTGCCGCAGCACCTAAGCCGCACAGTATTTTCATCCGTTTCAGAGCCTTATTCCAAATTGCGGTATTTTGTGAGCCCATTTCCTCCCCCGAGACGAAGCCCTCCAGCCAGCAAAGTCGATCTGTCAACTGTCAGTGTCAGCATGCGCATCAGAGATTGGGTTGCATTGGAGTTCAATGCTATGAACGGTAACGTTTCTTGCAAGTTGGGGAAGTCGATTTCAGTATCCATCTGCGCCAAGCCTCCTACTATGATCTATGAATGCTGTACGAATGTATGAGAATTAAACAAAACCAAGATTTTCCTCCATCATTCTCTTCTTCGCTCTACTTGCCAGATATTTGAACAAGATAACCCAAAAAATGAAGATCAGAAACATCAATGGGAAACAAATGGCTGCAAAAAGTTTGAAGGCTCCGGGGTGAAAGCTGACCGCTCCTTGAACATCACCCGCAGCCTGATTTACATCAATCAGTCCACTCTGAAAGAAAGCCTGAGGGGGATCTCTGTTAGCATGTCCCGATTGAGAAAAGGGTGGCGAGCTTACAGCCACAAATGTGCCAGGCAGAAACGCCAGTGTGACACACGTTATAATATGCATAGAGATTGTCTCTTGTTCCGTCTTGTATGCGATCCGCTCCATCTTCGCTGACTGGCTATGCGAGCTCTCGGTGAAAATGTGGCTGACCTGCACACTGCGGTATTGCAGTATTCCCTCCAGCTAAAAGGATGTTGGTAAGCCAAAATCGTACGACTTGGGGGCCAATGAGATTTTACCAATGTCTTGCCCTCCTGCAGCCAAGAGCGGAGAGACTCAATTTGTGTTACACGAATTTCAAGGTTCTTTCTGATGCGCTCCACTCGGCGTGCGAATGAAGAGACACTTCGGGCGCATTCTGCTTTTTGTTCTTGGGGGAAGTTGTCTCTTTTCGTCAGGTCCTGGTAATGCTCCGAGATATCTCTTAGTGTTTGGCTGTTCAGCAGCATCACCAAGCGAAAGTTTTCGAGCTGTTCGCCAAGGTAATGAAGATGTTGTAATTCCTCAACAGAAAATGTCTCCAAAACCTTGAGGCTCTTGAGCCGCTTGGCGATATCTTCATCGGTCTTGGTGACTGGGGCTCCTGTGGTATTGGATGCTACAGGTAGCAATGGGGTTGCATTCGTTTCCTGCGATGACTTGCCAAGGGCTGAGTGCAGATACGACGTGAGTGGCTTTCCAATGACCTGCCGTGGGTCGATACACGTGAGGCTCAGTGAAGTAGGCTTTTCCGGGGTCTCGGCCGCTGCGGTGTTGGTTCTGCTGGTCAAGACTCTGATGGCGCACGCATGCAAATCAGGCACTGAAGCTATCTTTGCTTTTTCCAGCACTGTCCGTATCTTTTCCTCCAAGTCATTGATGCACTCCCTCCAGGATTCATCACACCACTCGAGATAAATAAGATTTGTCATCAAGGTTGCCGCAAACGAAAATGGGAGGCCTTTTTCGGGTGCCGGATTGAACTTTGGGTCTTCTGTTATCGCTTCCTTGATCCTATCCTGCATGATAGACTTGGCTTTGATGTTGAGCCAGAATGCCTTTCCAGTTATGAAGTCGTATCTGTGGTGGACAGCCATTTGGCGAATGTTCCATACCACATCGCCTTTTGGGCCCGTAGATTTCTCCACAGATCGCAAGAGGTATTGCACGGTATGCTCCCGACCAGAACGTCCCAGCCTGGGGATCTCAAGAATCTCACTCTCCGGAGCGTCAAGAGTATCGTAGCTATTAAAGCCAGTCATATGTTAATCCAAAGGTTCCGTGCTTTGGCCGAACGAAAACAGAAAGTCCAGAAAGCTTGCAGGAATTTGGTAAAAGGACGACAAATAGCAAAAGCTTTGGTGTGAGCAGTTCATTGGAGCGCGCGAAGTCCTGGATTGAATGAAACTGCCATAATTGAGCATGTATGTCGTGGGAAAGGCGTCAATCTGCATTTACTTACATCATGCCATAATGAGGATCTTCACTGTTTTGCCTAAGATGCTTTTCCAAGTCGTCTGGGCAAGCGATGGCCTTTTCCTTGTACCCTGAAGAATAATCAGATTGATACTTTAAAGCAGATAAAGAATGATGACTAACCGCGGAAAGATCCTGAAGGCTCAAGAAAATAGATATTTTCCCGATCAGCATCAAAAAGCTTCGCTTTTGGTCTTTCAAGACTTGAGCGATAAGCGTCAAGGGTACTTGGTCGGTGGCACTGCTGTAGCAGATTGCGGGGGTACTTGGGCCATTCTTTGCAGTAGTCGACTAGCGAGTCAAACGTGTTCATGATGGGCATGGGTATGATGAGTTGAATAATTTTAGAATAAGTATTTATGAGACTGCATTTGAGACAAACTAAAAACGAAAACATGAGTATATAGTATCCTATATACTGACCAAGGCACTCCTGTTGTTGTCCATCGCGAGACTTGGTGCATCCACAACACCGGCGGGCTATATCGAAATTGTAAACAATCCCAAACAGTACGGAGTCCTTTTCGAATCCGAGCCCATGCATGCGCATCCAAGCGATCGCACTACGGATAAGTGTCTTTACCTCGCAGATCGAAAATGTCCGTGTGGTCTTTCTGTTTGGGTAACAGTCAACTCAGAGTCCTGGATCTAGCCCCGCGCAACTCGCCTTCGTCAATACCTGGCCCTCAGGCAAATTGAACACAAATTTCCCATTCTTGCACTGCCGCGTTTCAGTTTCTGCCTGTCGGGTGATTACCTCACAAGTCACGCAAGCTTACTTCAATCCTAATCGTCGGGTCATTGAACCTCTTTCGCAGCCAGGCTTCAAAAACGCCTGGTACAAGATCGTAGTCAGGGTAGCTGGTCTCGGACATGGTTGGTCTGGCGACTTTGTGCGTAAGGCAGATTTACCTTTGGCTGCTTGCAAGGCAGAATGGATGGATCATTTTCATCCCCGACGGGGGGCCTCTGAGAGCCTTGAAATTACAGGGCATTGCGCTTGCAGAGCCTCAACTCGAAAGCTGATTGTAGCAGTGGAACCGGGCGTAAAAATGGTTGGTGACACATGGCTATCGATGCGCAGCAGAAGTGCCTATCACCATATCACCTGCAGCCTCAGCCAATTGAAACGTGATACAAGGCACCCTCTCTCCCCAAATGCGCGAGGGCGCTTTGAAAGCGGTGAGGAGCTACTGCTAGAGGTCTCGACCATGTCGTTCTACCAATAGTTCTCAGCCATGGCGTTTTCGAATTTGTGGCTGTAATTCTCAATGGTGATTGGAATAATGGTACCAATAAGGCTGAATGGCATGGAACACGACACTCAGCCGCACGAGCTCGCAAATGACGCATTTGAGGTAGCTTTGCCATGAAGTCCTGAGAATTTCCAAGGAAAAGACAGTAAATCTCACGGCTTTAGTGTTTCAAGTTGCGTCGAGATCTCAATCGAAACTCCAAGCTGTATGAGTCGTTGTCTAGTAGCCTTATCTCTCATGTAAGCGACGGCAGGCCATCAATAGTACGAATCAAGGAAGAGGCCAAGACTCTATCATCTCAGCTTTGAAGCTGAATTGGTGCTCAGATGTCTACCTCTAACAGCATGCCTCTGTTCTCTTGGGCTTCTGCGTACGGCGATGCATCAGAACAAGGTGTGTAGTCATTTCATCCAGATACGGAAGACTTCTAAGTTCAAGCAGGCGTAGAGCTGCACAACACCACAAGGCACGAGGGAGCTCCCGTATATCAGGTCTCTGAGTCTCAAGTTCACGTGCCAATCCCTTCGGACCTCGCAAATATCGCTGTCCTCAAGGGAAACTCCGCCCTGGAACAGAATGTTTATGAAATGTCCCATTTGACCTGTAAGAATAACGGTGGACGGTTCGAGTATCTCCTGGCTGATTTGCATGTGTAAAGATACGGCGATTTCATCAGACCCTCAAGAGTTTCACCAGAGGCATCAGCTTCGTCCCAAGCAATTCACTCCCCCCCGAGATACAGAAATCCTTGTCGGTATCACAGTTTACAATGAACGGAAGCACCTCCTCCGTCGTACATTGAAGAGCATCTGTGAAAATCTTTATTATCTGAACATCCGACCTGATTCCAAAACTTGGGGGGGAGGCTCTTGGCTTAAAATTGTAGTCTGCATTCTCATTGATGGCATTCAATCAGTGGACCCTGGGGTCCTTGACGTCCTTACGAGTGTTGGACTGTATCAGAATGGTCTTTGTCGGAAGACGACAGAAACTAGGGATGAAGTGGCGGGGCACTTGGTAAGTCGGCTTTATAAATTATGAATCATGAACTTGTCTAACGGCACTGACTTAATTTAACAGTTTGAGTTTACATCTCGTCTAGAAACACATCTCAGCTGCACAGAATATACCGATGGTGACAAAAATTCGGCGCGTAGCGGTCGGCCGGCGGGGATCCCGGTACAGTTGATGCTACTACTCAAGGCTCAAAACTGTGGTAAGCTCAATTCATATAGATGGTTGTATGACGGGTTCGCAAGAGTGCTGGCTCCCAGCATCATAGTTCATCTCGACGTTGGCACCAAACTAGGCAACCAGGCTCTTTCCAAGCTGTGGAAGGAGTTTGACCTTGATCCAAAGCTTGCCGCTGCCTGTGGGGAAATAACATGCTCTATGAACGGAAACTGGCTCAACCTCCTCAATCCGATTGTTGCGGCGCAGAATTTTGAGTACAAGGTTGGATTTCAGCTTGACCGAACTTTTGAGTCCGCAACTGGATTCCTGTCGCTTTTGCCTGGAGACATGCTCAGCTTATAGGTATGTATGGTCCATTAGGATGCAATCTTGGTAGAAAAAGTAACACTATTTAGATATTTCGGAAGCTATGGTAAGCCACTGGAAGATATGCTTCTCGGCGATCCTACGTGGATTCAAGGGCGTAATCGTGATCACTCCAGCGTATCTCCAGTCAACTTGAATCGTCACCTCGCCGATGACAGAGTTATTTGCTTCAGAATTATCAGTAAGCCAAAGGCGCATTGACTCCTAAAATATGTTCCAGTGATTGCCACTACCGACATTCCCATGGCCACAACGGACTTCATCAACCAAAGGCGACGATGGCTCAACGGAGCTTTCTTCTCCACTATATATATCTTGAAGAGATGCGGGCATTTATGGAGATCCGACCATACCAGGATCCGGAAATTGGCCTTCTTCATCCCTCTTCTCCATAGTGTTCTGGCTCTAGTACTGGCTTGGTTCTCCTTGGCGGCATTTCTACTCACGACCTTTACGATCAACAGCATTTCAGGAGATCCTCCAAAAGATGCACCAGTAGGGGGATTTCCCTTTGGCAAGGCAACACCAATCGTCAACGCTGTGATCCAGATCGTGTATTTGGCAACGGTGTTATTTCAGTTCATACTGGCTCTCGGAAGCCGACCCCGCAATCATCGAATTAGCTATATCATCTCAATCGCCATCTTCGGTCTTATTCAGGCTTATCTGATTATGAACTTAATCTACCTAGTCAAACGAGTTGCCGACTATAAGGCCGATGATACTGGCTCTAGTAACTATGCCTATATCGGGGAGTTTTACGCAGACATTGGACAGGGCACCATCGTCGTCGCCGGCTTTTCTGTGTTTGGAGTCTATATCCTCAGCGCTCTTCTAGCTCTTGATCCGTTGCATCTTCTCACGTCTTTTGCCCAGTTCCTCTTTATCTCATCATCCTATGTCAATATTCTCAATATCTATGCTTTCAGCAACACGCATGATGTCAGCTGGGGAAAGAAAGGCCGCCATGAAGATACAGAATCAGGCCAGACACAAGAAGGGCCAGGGCCGGTAGCTATTGAGCGACGGTTTACATTTTCTGACCAGGATCCAAACATCCGTTCAGCAGCTACCCAGCGTGACAAAACTCCTGAAGCTAGAAATAAGGAATACCAAGAGGCACTCGCTCGGGCAATAGCAGAAGACGAACCAGTACGTCTTGAAAGGAAACGGCCTCAAGTTCTCGCCACGGCAGATGCCATGATGGAGTTCCGTACAATTCTTTTGGCTTCATACATATTTTCAAACATATTTGTGTGCCTCATTGTCTTGAACGATAGCCTCAAGATATTGTGGTGGCTCGGGGACTCGTATTGGCATAAGATCCGGTTCTTTAGAATCTGGCTATGGGCGAATTCTATTAGCTTTCTGATAAGATTTATTGGTTGCTTATTGTACCGTGTTGGCAGGGTTTGGGAGTACTTCTTTGGTCAAAGAATCTTTTCCCTTCCTCTCCAACTTACGAATCACCAGACGGTCTGCAATCTGCCGCGGGGGTAGTTTACAAAGGCCTGATTGATGGCTCAGAAGCTGCGGCCGCGGCCGGGCAACCTTCCACGAGAGGGACGAGGGCATTACTGGAGAATAAGAGCCCTGTCACTGTTACTTCCACCATTTCGAGGCTTAGCCTCGGTGTCAGTTACAAAACAGATTTTGATAAAGATTTGCACAACGAAGAGGACAAGTATTGGGACTGGTATGAGGAAACTTACAAGGTCACCGGGATTATGCGCTGGTATATCAAGAAGGTATGTCAACCCCAGCCACAAATCCACCCATCTCAGCTCTGACATTGATGTGTTGTATCCAGGGTCAGAACGTCCAGAAGAACGAGCCAGTAAAGTACGCGTTCTACCGAACCTTTGAGACTGCAAGTGACTATGAAGAGTACCGGCCGAAGGCCACTGAGGAGATCAGCCAGTGTGATCAAGAGAACCCCCCAAACATGGTAAACTCATCCGTTACCAAGTTCATCGATGTGGACCTGGACCTTCCGCAGAGTTTCGAATCACTCCAGGACCTTGAGACCAAAAGCGGGAAGCAACTAAAGAAGTTGGCATTTGAAATAGAAATGGTACCATCGGGAGCATCGGTTGAGTTTGGCGTCTACCACGAGGGTAAGAGAATCGGATCGAGTGGTATGGGGAATATCACTGGCGACGAGTGATGGCACGGATTAGGATGCGTTCGCAGTTGCCAACTTGACACCTGAGGTGTGATGAGCTTGTTAATAGCCTAAAAGGGTTCAATTAAGTTGTATATAAAACCATATTAACATCTATTTGCGAGATATTCTAGGCAACGCATTAAAGATAACACTTTATTTTTTATACACTTTCAGGCAGCATAAAACCTTCGCCTGTAACTCATGGGTATTCTAAATAGATATAATAAAAAGTATTACTTATCCCCAAGACACCAACCTTATCTTACAGGGATTGTGGAAAATCTTCCGTATTCTCAGTGATCAGATACTACACCAATATGAATAGAGATCAAGTCAGCTATCAGTCGCCTACCACGATTCTTAAGGAGCCGAATCAGAGACGGAGAGTGCAGATCTCAATGTTGTACTTCAAAGCATACTTTCACAGATTACAGTCATGAGAGAAGCACCCGTAGTTAATCTAACAATCACGGCTGAATACGAAACTAGACCTCGCCGATAAAGTATTTCTTCTTATTTTATTATACTGAGATTCTCTTAGTAAATATGTATTTTCCTAAAATGCATATTTACAGTAGTATACCTACACTGTATTGATTTAGTACGGTATATAATAAATATTTTTACCAAGACTGGTAAGTTAACCTAGAGCACTTGAAGGTGAGTTGCCTCGGCTAAGCATATCCTTGTCCAGGCCTTACTGGAGACAATTCCACCGCCCTCATTGGCCTGCTCGCATTTTGAAACAGCTAAACCCCGAAAAGGCCAAGCATATCCGTCGATCCCAACTGTCTTCGAGATTGCAGAACCTCCTGAACCAGGATCAAATTCCCGACAGCGCGTTACCCGTCCTTCTACATTGAATGAAACCCGCATTCCATATAAGCAGACAAGAGAATCCTCCTCGCGTCTAAACAAAATTTCTATTGGTGTCCTCGGTTAGAAACCCATCGTGCTTACGCCAACAGAGCCTCAAACATGCGACAAGCGCATTGCAAGGTCAAGACAGGATGCTTGACGTGCAAGTAAGTAAGCAGTAAGCCCAAAACAACTAGTGCCAAGCCTCTGACTGGGTGTTTTAGAATTCGGAGAGTTAAATGTGATGAGAAAAAGCCATCTTGTCATCGCTGCACAAGTACTGGTCGGAAATGCGACGGGTACTCACTGCCGCAAAAGATCAACCCACGAGAAGTGGCGCATGCTCGTATGATGTTGCCGCCAGTCTCGGCTCCTGATTCACAATCCCTGCTTCCAATGCAAGAACGAAGGGCGCTTCGATATTTCCACGGTGTCATCTCGCCACGGCTATCAAGCGCGAGAGATGGTTACTTTTGGACCCATCTTATAATGCAGCTTAGTGAGCAAGAGATAGTGGTCAAACACACCATCTTATCAATAAGCTCGTTGTTCGAAGCCTCTGAAGGTCAGAATGTAGCGCCATATACAGAGAGATTTGCTCTGCAGCATTATACAGCAGCGATTCAGCGCCTTAAGACAATTCACAGTGAACCTCTAGTGTTGCTTGTGTGCATATTGTTTATTTGCGTTGAGTATTTACTGGCCAATAACAAGATTGCTCTTCAGCACTGCCAACATGGCCTTGCCATTATGGAAAAGTGTAGCAACCCTTGGGCTCGACGATATCTACTGCCTGTATTCAGGCGGATGACAGCTGTGCCGATGCTCTTTGGCCCTGAGGACATTGAGAGCGAAAGCATGCCGGCTTTGACCTATATGATCCCGACCAAATTTTGGTGCATGGAAGATGCACAGTATATGATGGATGATATCTTCAACCGGGTCGTACGATTATGCCACATGAGGCATCGCGGAGTCGTCTTTGACATGACAGAAGAGTACAACACCGTCACCTCTCATCTCCAAACTTGGCAAACGCTCTTTGAGAAACTCGAAGTCGACACCGCTTCTTCACTATACCAAGCTCAAGAGAAATCACTCTTCATGCGTCTACTTT
>JACYFE010006172.1:0-26306 GCA_014764975.2 Fusarium sp. DS 682 | reverse complement strand
GTGGCCAGCATGAGATGGGCACTTTCTCACTCACCGCGTGAACTCGAGTGAAGCCAGCGGCTATGAGAGATTTCCGAACGTCTTTCTTGCCAAAGTTGGTACAGCCATACCTTCGTATCCCCTGAGCGCAGGTATCGAAGAAAACTCGCAATGGATTGTCCTTCTGCCTGGTGCCATCGTCGCAACGGACTGTGTAGTCGAAATCTTGAAACTCGATCCATCCGCCATCCTTAATGTGTCTCCCCTTCCGTTAGCCAAGCTTTTCTTTCGGGAATTTCCACTTACTCGTGGGCATTAGCAACCATGGTGTCCAGGTCAAGAAGAAACCCGGTCATCCCTCTGAGATGGACCAAATCAAAGTCATTACCATTGGCCCAGTAGGGATCCTCGCAGTCTTCAACAAACATAGATGCATTTGGAGGCATCGACTTGGGTTGGATAGGTGATAGGTCGGTTCCTATCACACTCGTTTTGTCATACTCATCCGCCACTGAGTTTTGTTAGAAAAGCACTGCAGTCTTGCCATATTAGCTTACCGTCCACCACCCATGCCCCTACGGATTGTGAGTACAAAAACAGCTAAAAGTGTCTTCGGTGCTTACCGTTTCCTGTCCCAAGATCGATGATCTTTGTCGCGTCTTTGCCTACCTCGGACAAAAAGAATTTACCATCCTGCATGGACGAGCTGTTTAGCTTGGGCTTGACTTCGAATACCGCTGTCCAATTATCTTAACATACCAGGAGTTGCTGCATAAGGAAATGCTCAGCTAGCTCGCGATACTGCTCGCCTTCATCATTGGGCAGCGGATATCTGCCAGCCAAATAGGCGTGATAACGTCGACCGTGAGAGTGCTCGTAGTCGAGTATGCTAGGTGCCTGCGAGGTGCAACAACTTGAACAATCGTCCAGTTGCAAGCATTCAGAACGAGCATCGTCAAATATGAACTTATACTCATCCGTGTCTTGGTCCGTTGGAGTGTATATCGTCTCAATTCCTGGCTCGGAAATGAGAGAGAAAGAGTGGCTATCGGTCTCTTGCATCTTGTTTGTGAACTGGTGGAAAGAATTTGAAAGGGAGACAGCTCAGCTATACAGAGTAGGGACTCGGCACTGTTTATCATCTGTTGGGATGCTCTACTATAGTTGCGCCACATCAATCATCTCTGTGAAACCAGCAAAGTACACAAGGGATGGGCATTTCTGGCTTCAGCATTTCAATATACCCTATGTGGGAGGTCATGGGGCAGCAACACTGCACGTTTGCTGCCATGATGATGACCCCCCTCCTTTTGACAAAGAGATTCAGCTCTTAACATTGGTGAGATGAAATTTCTGTGCTACAGCCTACATACTTGTGCGAGTTGTTGGTGATAAGCTATGCGGATGGCGCATAAAGACAATCTGCGATTCGACTGTTGGTTCGGTTTGCGAAAAAGGGGGTCACCGTGCCGAAGAAAGGGCCAAGAAACCCCCTCAATAAACCTGAACTGAAACAAAATGAAGTCAGTAGGTCATAGAACATTCCATCAATGGGTATTTAGTAAAGGATGTTGTTTTATGGTCCTGATATTCGGGCTTCATTGGAGATGCGAAAATGGTTAACACCATCGTTTGACAGATCTCAAACCTAACATTGATTGATCAACTAGGATCCGGATTCGGATGGGATACAGAGTTCGTCTCTTGTCGCTTACTGCTGGGCGAGGTTGCCTCGCACATGTGCGAAGGAGCCTTGCAGGATTCCGCGCCCTCCACCATGTTGCTGATCACTTGTTGGTCTCACATGTTGAACCAACACTTTTTTTTCTTTTCTCGCTATTCACTAACACTAACCACCGGGTATTACCTTTTGGATATTGCCCAATACTAGTCAGAAGGCACATCAGATACGCCAATGTATTTATTTCGATGAGCATACATACACAAGCTTGTTTCTTGGCTCCATCTCAGGTGCCAAGCAGTCAGACTTGCATAATCAGATACTATATTTGGCAAAATCGATTATGTCCTCCCCAATACCTAGCCTCATAAATCGATACTTTGTGTCATTGGCATGACAATCCAATACCTCGCATGCGATGCTGCTGATACGGAAGGTGGTCCATGTAAGTACAGAGATATCCAAAGCAAAGTCGAGGCCAAAGATTTCCGGCAATCGAGCCATCAATATCGATAAAATATTTCATTGGTGCTTTTCTCAGTTCAATATGATTCCAGAGCAAATAATCACCTGAAGTTCCAGATCCCAGGGTTCTGCACTTGTCACCAAATTCAACCATCATCGGCAATAGAGCACGGTTTCTGCAGACGGGCGCTAACTTTCATCCCGAGATTGATGAAGAATTGCGGTAGGCTATCAGCTCCAAATCCCCAGGCTGTCACTGCGAGTGCTTGATCCCCTAGTCAATCATCTCAATTTAACTTGCAACACAGTACCTATTCCTGCGCATCCATGTGCTGGCAGATTCAGGTTGTTCCGCTTGCCTCAGCATCGAAGCTGAGAATTGATGCATTGACAAACTAGAATCAGCCGGAATTGTCAACCGGAATCATTAATTGTTAGAGATGGTTGGCCCTGGCTCAATCGTATCAGACAGGACAAGCTAACAATGCAAGCCAAAAATGTTTGGCCCACTGAATATTGCGCCCAAATCTCATCGTCGTCCCCTGACGGTTTTTATTATGGAACCAATCTCACCATCCGTAGTAGCGCGTTCCAAACGTCCTTTGACCTTCCAGAAGTTTGATGGCAGGGCCTAGCAGGGCGAATCCATGGAGCCGCACGGTTGTTTGACACGCTTATCGGAAAGTTGTGTTATGGCTCGGCGCTTCTTGTGCAACCCTCGTCCAAAGATGCTGTACCTGGATTGTCCCGGTCGCCAAAATGGACGTTGCGACATCAAGAACAATGCTGCTGTTGAGCGCGTGCCTTCTGGCTAAGACTGTTTCATCCCTTGACAATGCTGCTTTTCCAAGCAGAACCGCGAGCTCGCCCTGTTCCTGCGACGTGATTGATTGGAAGCTTGGCCCTGTTCAGCATTGCCTCTTGTTTACCGGAGGCATATGACACCTCGGAACGCACCGCGGCTCATCTTGAGAACATGAATGGCAACCAACGCCTCGCTATGCTGTTTTTAGGTGTTGGAAACGTGTCTCATTTGCGGGCCTGTATGTCAACGTGTTTCACCTCTTGCAAATCATGCATGGCAGGGCCGTTTATTTAATGGTTCGGAGAGGCCGCAAACGTCAATGCTTCATCATATTCATTTTCCAAGCAAAGATGGAAGCTCATCTTGTGGTTAGAAACACCTACCTCATGGCGGTAACAGCTCAGGGTCTTGTACAGACTGCTCTCGAAAAGGAAAAGAGCGTTCTCGCCCCGGATCTCCATCTCCATTCGAAGTTGGGCTGCCAAGCATCTCCAGGCGTCATTTCTTGAGGCACAGATTACACCTTCTTAACAAGGCCCGAATTGGCGTGGTCAAAGCATCGAAAAGTCGGGCTAACAATAGAGGAGAGCAATTTCACGGTCTCCCATGAAGCCACAGCTTCTCAGCTCTGACAACCGGCAACGCCTTTGTGTTTCTTCCAATGCCTCCCCGCAATTATGTCATGTATCATGGTTCTACCGAATCCAGGACCCTCCGTAATTTGGATGCTAGTCCCTGCTCTCCGGGCATCACCTAGATGACCGACCCTCTATTAGCTGGCTGCGACTGGTGTTGAGTATTATATAGTCCTTGATCCTTTCTCTGTCGCTGTCAGCCATGACTCCCATCGGTAGTCTCTGGTGCCTAACGTTGTTGACCGACACATCAGCTCTGATCCCTCCAACGTCTTGACCACCAGTTATTTCCTCTGCTCTTGCAGGTCGGGGTTTTAACCTACACTCCCGGTCAAATTTATTTCTCACTCACTCTCTTTAAATTCACTTGATCTTTCATATCTCTCATCATGAGCTCTTCGCGCAAGTCGCGGATTGCGTCAAGCATGTCCAATGTCATGTTCACAAATGCTGTATACTTTCCCAACTACCGGATATACCAAGGAGATACACCAGGAATGCTTAACTATAGTTGTATCAACCACGTTTACTATGCCTACGCCAGTGTTTCAGCCGACGGCGGTGTTTTCGTAAGTTTTATTCGCTGTTCATTTCAAACATCTCGGCAATGGAGGTACTGACTCAGAATCTGAATCTAGCTAAGTGACGAGTGGGCGGATGCTGGTGCACCTGTTGATGGTGTACAAGGCGGGCTAGGATCCCTCATGCACCTCAAGCAGAAGCATCCTCATCTTCGAGTTGTTTTGTCGATTGGAGGCGGCAATTCATCAGAGGTTTTCCCCCTGGTGGCATCTAGCACTCTACTGCGCGACAACTTTGCCAGATCAGCCAAGGGGCTTGTTGAAGCGTCTGGTCTGGATGGAATTGACAGTTAGTTAAATTTGAGGCAATTTCTCCAAGTCTGGTAGAGAAGCTGACAAAAGGAATCACAGTTGCGTGGGAATACCCTTGCGATGCTCAGCAAGGCTATGACTTTCTTGCGCTTCTGGCAGCTGTCCGCATCCATCTGCCAGAGGAGCATTATGTCCTCACCGCCGCGCTTCCTGCAGCCAAGTCTGTCTTGCAGTACCTCGATTTGATGGAGATCGCTGATTACCTGGACTTTATCAACTTGATGGCTTATGACTTTTTTGGCTCGTGGACTCCCAAGGCTGGACATCACGCTCAACTCTACGCCATGGACAAAGAAGAAACATCTGCTTCTTCAGGGGTTTCATATCTCATGTCCAAGGGGTTCCCCCCGAAAAAGATCCTGCTTGGTATTCCAACTTTTGGGCGAAGCTTTCTCCACTGTACAGGAGCAGGACATAAATACAAGGGCGTTGGTGGTGCTGAAGATGGCACGTTTGAGTACAATCAGCTCCCACGCAAGGGCTGCAAAGAGGTTGTCGACAAACGCCATGTTGCAGCACACTGCACGGGGGCAGATGGCGGCTTTGTGACTTATGATAACCCGGATACTGTCAAGACCAAGGCTGGTTTCTGCAAGCAAAAGGGACTAGGGGTGAGTAACCTAATTGTGGATGCGACGTCAGGTTTCGTACATTCATGTCTTGGACACAAGACCAACCTGTTCTCACCACTTACCGCCGAATATGGTCACTGTATTGTATCGCTAACAGCATCTTTACAGGGCCTCTTTTACTGGAACGGTCCCGCTGATTCCAAGGACAAGTCTAGGAGCTTGGTTGCGGCTGGCTTCCGCGCCCTCCATTCGTCCTGAGCAGTCTTTACCGCTCCTTGTTTAATCACAGCCTGCGTTTTACTTACTAGACGGGAGCGATATGGCGTTTCATCATTTTGTAAATAGGCATATACTGGTGTTATCTGGTCACTTTCTACTATGCTTTCTTTGCTATTGGGCTCATGGAAAAGCTTTACATAACGAAGGTATGCTAGGAAAATGGGGATTCTTTTGGGTAGAGTCAAAAATAGAGGCAAGGATATGCCAATATCGGAATACATATAGACAATAGACGGGACCGGCGTTATTTGGCAGCTGGTATGGACAAAGGCACTGGATGCCTTGTTCCTTTCGAACATAAGCTAATGCTTTATTGCCCAACTCATTTGACGTCTTATCACCTTACACCAGATCCAAGATGCACAGTGGCCCTCTTTTTCTATCCATAATCACCCAACGACCAGACCGGTTTAAGGAAAGCAGCAAACAAAAGGCGGTATCAGTCAAAGGCAACAGGGCACGTGCGCGCTATGTCCACTGCGATGTAGGAGTCGATGAGAGGTGAAGTCAGGCTCCAAAGAGGTTGGGCGACAAGGACAAGTCACTGAGAAGTTGACAACGTACGTCAGAGTGCATCGACATGCAGATACATAATGTAACTCTGCAGTGATCCGCAGGATAATCCTGACTCAGGGTCGTGCTCTTGATGACATTCCAGACTGAGATGGTGTTTTGAGGTTGGATTTGTCTCTTTGAAGACGGTCACATGCCAAGTCACGATATGCTATCCCTGCAGCCAAGCCTTTGGAACATCGCTGCAAACAAGTATATTACAACAATAGCAATGCAGCATCTGTAACATAAAAAGATTCAATTAAAGTGTACGCGATCGATAACTATGTCTCTACATCAGTCTTTGACATCCAGTCCAGGTAAGGTATCTTAGGGAGTTGTTAGGTAGACTTGGTTGTCTAGGGGAGGTCAGAAAACTTAAGACATAAATTATAAGTAATAAAAATAATTAGGAGGTCTTTTGATTAGCTTATTTTTGTATCATAATTGGAGTCTTATATCTTTTTGCTCCCTCAGGGTTGCACATGCATTGAGTAGTACCCACGTGCTGATAAGATAAAGAGCTCCTTCCATCATCCTACGACTCTATAGCCTAAAGAGCTCAGCAGCTTAGCACAAACAAACAACAGTGTCAAAAGACAAATTATCCCCGATTAAAGATGCCACTAGAGTGGACATCGTCTCCTCATCATTTCAAAACCCCAATAACACATACGCTCGACCGAGATGTCTGGCACCGATAGGGTTCCGTCTCCCCCGGAAGCTGCAACGGCGACTTCTGTTCAAGGCCCGGATCTGGAGTTTTCCCATAATCAAGCTACAGCTGATGAAGAGAACGAAGCTATCGAAACCCCGATGCCACCTTTCGAACCATTGTTCACTCTCCTGACAAACTCAACTACAAATACTACTGTACATCCTCGCGTCCACTACGTCTTCTCCGATGACGACCCTTCGATCCTCTCGGCCAGTGCTCAAGACCCGTCGCACCGACCACTCGTGGTAGAACTCGCCCCAGCGCCGGAAGGCGATTCCAGTCGATGGACTGTGTCCTGGGCCGCCAGTTTAACGCCTGATTTTGCTGTGACAAACTCAAGCGTAGCTGTCCAACAGAGCGAGGGCGAAGAGAGCGGAGGCGCTGGCTCGCTAATGCTCCGAGTTGAAGGTGTCGAGCGCGAACCCGTTGAGATGCGACCCGACTCTCTACCGAGCTCAGGTAGTGGTGCTATAGGAGGGGAGGATGTCGATGTCTTGGCCGAAGACTTCCGCAGACGGATGGGAGTGCTAAAGAAGGTTGTTGATGAGGCTGAAAAGAGGCGTGTGGTAGTCGTCCAGGATGAAGAGTTTCACAATGCAGAAGAAGACGAAGGTGGACCTGATGAAGCGGTGGTAGACTATGATGGGGACAAAGGGCAGGGAAAGGCGAAAGCAGAGAACGATTGATAGGGACTCACTCGAGAGATTCCTTTTTCTTTAACGAGTTTGAGATTCTGTCTTGGCAAAGATGAAAACTTGCCGTCAACAAACAGTGGTAAGCTTATACTGTAATCGTCTGCGGCACTGCTAATGCACTTACAGATGGCGATCCTACAAGACTAAAACTTCGGCAGCAGCAACATATACAAAAGATGGGCCGATAAGAATATGGATTATCAGGGTTTCAGGTGGACCAGACACCTTTGAAAATGAATGGGTACAGCTTGGCGTATAGATTTCTTTGATACGCATGGCGACTGAGTCTTGAATTGTAGACTACCGATTTGAGTACGGAGTATTTATTGGCATTCCCTGAGTCAAATCCAAGATCACAACGTATCAGAACAAGTGAGGAACCGGAATGTGATTAAAAGTTCATACTATAAACGCCTCCAACTAATGCAAAGAAAATGGAAATCAACGCCAGAAAAGTGGCAGATTCAAACCCGGTTGTATAAACAAAAAGAAAAAAGAAAAAAAAGACGGGCTATTGGGCTATAGCAACAGTATGATCCAAATATAATGGGAATACGCAAAAACACAAACACAGCTGTCAGCTGCTTTTTCCTCCACACGATTCAATCCCGTTTCCTTAGAGCGCGTATGTATTCACGAACGAGTGCACATGCCGCCCGTCCCTGCTTTGAATACAATGCATCTCAAAGTCATTCTCCCATCGTTCGACTCCGACTCAGTTCCGCGGTAGCAGAGGTAGATGAAGTCGCCCTCTGCCAACGCTGCTGAGCAGAGAAGCCGCTGTGTTGTCGGTAGCAACACGACGGGCTAAGCGAGCAGGTAGAACAGCTGTGTGCATGATGGGCAGACTGCCAACGGCGGCCTCGATACTACGTCTCTTGTTGCCGTTGTTGTTTTGTCCCTTGATGACAAAGATGTATATAAGAACAATAATAACGATAACAACAATGATAGCAACTGGATTGGTCAGTGAGATGTCTAATATGAAATCGAGGATAAAGATACTTACCACAGATACCCAAGCAGATCCACTTCTTCTTGCGTGTCTTGCGGGCAGTGTTGACGGCCACACCAATCTCCTCGTTACCCTTGTCAAGGTTCTCCACGACTTCCTCACCCTTCTGCTCGATCTGAGTAACGGCAGCCTCTTGCTGGACGACAAGGGTGTCCATATCCTGGAACAGCTGAGCCAACTCGACCATTTGTTGCTCGATCTTGATCAGAGCCTGGTGACGGTCCTGAACAGCGCTGAGTGCAGCACGCGCACGACCCTGGCGATCGCTTTGCATCAGGGCCTGACTGAAGACCTGCCCTCCAGTAGTATCCTCAACGGCGGCCTGAATCTCTTGCTCTGAGGCGTCGGGGCGCACAATACGGTACTGGCGGGCCATCTGATCCTGGGTGCGCTTGCGGAACTGTGACTCGACCTGTTGATATTGGGTAATGGCGGCCTTGAGACGGCGATCAATGCGGGTGACGTGAGGGTTGTTCTTTGCCGATTTCGCCTCAGGGTTGGACTTGACGGTGCGGACTCGCTCGGTAAGCTCACGGTAAAGAGACATGGTATCAGCTGAAAGTGAGTCGAGCTGGCGGCTGGCAGCACTTGAACCTGAGCTATCGACATCGTCAAGAGTTCGCTGCTGGATCATACGGAGCTGTTCCAGGTTCTGCTCGACAGTGTCGATTCCACGGTCGATGTCGCGGCACTCATTAAGAATAGCGTTGGGGTCGCCTTGAGCAAATCCGCCGGCGTTGTGGGCAAGGGGAGCCATCTCGACGCTACCTATCCCTCAAGCCATGTCAGTATGTGGTGGGAGAACAAGCCTATAAGTCCAAAATTCTCACCTCCGTAACCCTGAGCGGATGGGCTGCTGTAGCCGCCGCCATTGCCGTAACCATTGTTACCACCATAGCCCTGGTCAGGGGAGTCGTATGGATTTTGGCCACCGTATCTATCGTGAGAGTCAGTAGGCGGGCCGAGTAAGCTGCACGCGATAACTCAAGCAAAACATACCCGTACTATGACAAATGTTAGCAAACTATTCATTTAAAATGCTCCAGGCAATGGGAAGGGAAAACAACAGGTCGCGATGTGCTACAAGCTCAATTCGCGTCGCATTGGAAGCATTCAGATTTGGAGTGGGATCGACAGGAGGGTTGAATAGGAGGCGCAAACTAACACTCATTGTATTGACTGAGCTGAAGCTCTAATGTTTTCTATGTGTTTTTCAACAAATTTACCTCCTTTCACCGGAGGATACTCGGTTCGAAGGATTGTCTCTGATTAAATGTTTTTTTGGTCGCTTTTCGTATCGAGTCGATGTTGCCAAGGAAGGGGTTTGGAGCGAGTGTTTCTCGTCGCGCAGCAAAGAGAAAGGAGTAGCTCGCGGATATAGACGATCAAAGAGAAGAACGATCGAGGCGTGCTGGCCTACTAATGAAAATAGAAAAGGTAAGTAAAAAGAGAGTTGAGTGAGACGAGGGAGTGGTGTAAAGTTAAGGTAAGAAAAATAGGATTCAGGCCAGGTGCAAATGAGACGTGACGGGAGATGGCAAGGAAGGGCCCAGCCAGGAATGGGAGTGCGAGTCCAAGTGCGAGACGAGATTAGTGGAGGTGTTGAGTAGCAGCGGCAGCGGCAGTGGCCAGGTAGTACTAAGCCACTCCCTGGGGCAAAAACAGCTACGCATAATTTATGTAAATTTGTCGCACACTTGTCTGTGTATTTTTATCAACCAGGATCAAAGTCTTAAGTTTTCTGCCTTCCCTTAGCCACTGGACTGTTAGCGGGTCTGGGTGAGAGTGATGCTAAGGCGCTGGCGCTTGGACGCCGCTCACTGCCTTTAGCGGGCTAGAGATTACCATTGCTTAGCCCTGTTCCGTACAAGCACCTTGCTTACTCCGTATGTGCAAGCCCCTTTGCTTTCTTGGATGGCGATGCAGGGTCCAATAGTCGGGATAAAAGATGCAAATTTGATTCCAGTTGCGACTTCTAGTGTCTACGCCTACGTAAGAGACTCTGTTTCTCTGGTTGTGTTGGCCGAGCGCCAAGGTGTACATCGTCATGATCAGCTTCAAAACAGCCCCTTTAACCGTACGCGATGTCATGGTAAAGCTGCTCAAAACCAGAGCTGCAACAGCCAGAAACACTTTGAGAGTCTGGTCAATCTGCGACACTTTATTTCAATTGGATTATGGTGGAATGGCACCAGAGACATGCAGCAACCCAGCTATAAATGAGCTTAACATGATTCTGGCTTTGAGGGATAATAGAAGACAGATTCACGCCTCCATGTCATCGCCAACAACACCATGGAGATGATCGACTTATTTTGTCACTCACCCCTGGACAAGGGGTAATCCTTAAATAACCACAGACCCTCGATAGCGCCGTTCATTGGCGATGTATTCCCCACTGTTTCACCTCAGGGCGGCTGTTTTCCATTAATCCTGGTTTCTTCAAAGTCTGACGGAGATTTCTGTAACAAGTTTGGTGTTTTATATCCAGTCCCTCTTTGTCTCTGGCGAACATTATCACCGGCGCTATCTGACCGACATTGTCGCCAAAAGCTTCAAACTCTGATCCAGAAGCAAAGTCTTTGATATTATCTGCTAATTCAAGCAATTGAATCCGTTCAACTGTAAGCTGACACCTCCACCTGAGGGAGCCCTGCGGTCCTGCACTAGTCCTTCAGCTCTGCAAAATGGCACCCACCTTTTCGAGATTGACCTTGACCAGGGGGTCTCGAACAATCAACTTAAGCTTCGCCGCGTGGGTCTAGAGCAACATTGCCAAGGAAACTATCCGTTATTTGTGGTATTTTCGGATCGAGAAAGCAATGCTCATCTTGTCCCTAGATATCTAGTCGAGTCGAACATGGAAGTAATAATATTAGCCCTACAGCTAAAAAGGTGATTACCTATTAGAAAAGAAGTCAAACATGACTCTTCCCTATTCCCCCGTATTTTCCGTAGCTAAAACCGTTGGTCGGATCCACATACAAACGAATGCTTCGTCTTACTCTACTTTCAAAAGACGGGCCACTTTACACCCTTCCAGCCATCCATCTCACCTTTCAGCCACACAAACTTGTTGCGCAGCATAAGCCAACAGACATGATCTCAACTCCGTTTCCGACGGGCTCTGCCCTAGGCTTATTCCGAGAACTTTGATTTGGCAAACAATGACCTCGATTTCTCGTACTAAAAGCGAATTTGACTGCCACTATCACCTTACTAAGGCCATGCTGTTGAGTTACGTTTGCAATGACTCTCTCTCTCTCTCTTGCTTCTGGTGTCTTGACATACCATAATGCAACTTCATTCTCGTCCAGGAACTCCTAAGCAAAACTATGCTCCAGTTTCAATCAAACACCCTATCATCCCCCCTTCCCCCAGCAAAACGCCCGCATATGTGATGCTTATGCTCAGAGAATAGCATATGCAGACACGTAGCTGACACTAAATTGATCCGGATACTCGACTAAGTTGCTACGATCATATTTGATAATACTGAAGCGTCCCTTGTCTTGAAACCCTTCCTCTTTTCGGATGAGCTCCAGAGCTGCCATCATGACACCAATGGGATGACGTCCACAGACCGTATTCCGTGTTTTTCTGAGGCTGTTGAGGAACGCATCATGGCTGCCACTCTCGACGGCATCCATGGCTTCTTCATCGAGGACTCTGATCGTCTCGTGAATCGGTGGACCGTCAGGTTTGGGGTCCTCCTTTGCCAAATGTGTCAGATCAGAAGGATTTTTCGTGGGTGAGTATGGTAGGTAACTGAAATGATCTCCCCAATGACAGAAGTCGGAGCTGATGATAAAGGCGTTCTCAGGGTCTCTGAGGTATGGCAGCAAAGCTCGTCCTAAAACCTTCTCCTCATTCCCATTATTGCTGCCCACAAGAACGGGTACAATCTTGGGGAACTTGTCAGGCGAGCCAAATCTCTCCTGGCAGCAGAGATAAAGGTACGGCATATGCATCTCAAGTGAGTGTTCCTGAATCTCTCGCCCTCTGGGCATAAGCTCCATGGCTAGTGCATCCTCGAGCTCTCTGGCCATTTCCTGATCGATCTCCAAGTCGCCAAAAGGTGTTGCATATTTCTCAAAATTAGTTGCTGCACATCCTTCGAGATAGTAAGTGTGAGATGGACCCAAGACAATGACACGCTTTGCGTGGCTCAAGTCAAGGGTCTTGTAAGCCCAGGCAGCACACGGTCCGGAGAATTCATATCCCGCATGGCTACAGAGCATTATCGTCAGCTCAAGAATATATCAATATGCTCTGCTGGTGAACTCACGGGGCGATGATCACACGAGCTCCGGGAATAGGCAATGGAGCCCCATCCAAACTCTCCGGAACTTCCGCTAGATAGCTCTGGAGCTCAGGAAGCAAGATTTCTGTTTCCTTCTTATACCACGAGCCGGCCTTGGCTGCTGGTCGAGTGGTTGTCATTTTGGAGTGAGAACGCTTCGTAATAGAAGGAGAGTATTGTGGCTATAAGAAGCGAGGTTTTAAGCTGGTCTAAGTAAGATATAAAGAGATAAGATCTGTGTAAATTGGGTAGGAACAGATCGATGTATGTCATAACCTTCTCTCTTGCCCCGCCTTACGTGGCGGGGTACAGCATGGTTTGGTGTGCTCACGCTGTGCTCATCGTGGCATGACCATCACTTTCACTCAAATTGTCTGGACGATAAGACACGGAAAGTTTGTCATCCTCGAGACATTTGGCAGAACGGGACATAGTCTAGTCTCACTAGCAGAACCGCTATTTGAAATTTCTGTCATATCCATGCTGCATGTCACAAATAACATGTTTGGCAATTAGCAGCCGTACACGCGTTTCCTGAGTATTCCCGGAACTGTTGTCTCACGCAATGGTGCTCTTGTTTTCCATCGCTTATCATGAGTTGTCAATCTCATTTATCCATCAACCCATGACCCAGGCATTGTGATTTTGTCCTTCTCTATCATCTGCCAGAACTCATTCGCCATCCATTCAAATTCTGGCGCCCAGACTAATTCCCATTCGCTAGGAGTCGGACCAAACTTGAGTTCCAAAAGTCGAATTGGTATCCAATGGGCGTGATTCCACCTCTTTCGATCGGAACGCTCTACTCGTCTAAATGTCATTGCGGTGCTCGCCCACGGCATAGCATTCCGTATCTCGTTCCTCGATGCCTCGATTGCGCTCGAATCGAAAGCTGTACGCAAGTGTCTGCTAATATTCATGGCTTCCTGTTCTCCATAGAGCATCAGGTCAACTCCGCTCTGCTGCAAGATTGCAACCCACTCCTGTATGCTTTTTTGAAACACTTTATCCCAGTGAAAGAATTCGATGTCAGGCGAGAGATAACAAAGAGCGCCACCAATTACTGAAATCAGGGGCGTGCCTTTCCAAGTTGGAACCTCGTATATGTCCCAGGGTTGTACTGTCTCAACTGTGTGAAAATCTTCCGATGTGGCCACTGAGGCTACCTTTTGCACCAGAGAGCTCCATCCCTCGTTATATGGCGATAAATGCCACATGGCCCATCCTCTTACAAACGGAAGGACTTCGTCTGCGAAGCGAATGCCAAATGCCACAGCGACTGAGTGCACGAGTGAAAACCCATTGCGACTTGACTCGCAAACGTCAAAGCTAGAAATACTCTCATCCTGTGCAAGAAGCTCGAGGAGCGTTGTCGAGTGTTGGCAATGGAAAGATCCAAGCCGGAAAGCTTCCAGGCGATGAATGAGTGGGCCATGGTAAAAGTTGGGCAAGAATCTTTTCCGGAAGATTCTAATGTACTCGTCGCCATAGTCGCATTCTCTCTGATAGTCAAACATACGAATGACCATATTGGTCTCTGGCTCATCCATATATGATTGAAATAAGCCTGCAATCTTTAGCCACGTCATCTCTGGATGTTCTCGATCGGGCTCGAACACCGGTGGTGCCAATGGACTCCTGAAATCAAGTCAGAACTTATCACTTGGCTATTACGTTTAGACTCACTCTCGAGTCCTTTCAAGTTTCTCAAGCAAAGCTTCACGAAGCCCCAGGCTAAGCAGCAACTGGCAAATGTCGAAGTTTTTGCTGTGAGCAGCGTGCTGTAAGCCGAATTAGTGATCACTCTCAAAGTTGCTAAGTGTTGATGCTATACATAGAGAAGGGAGCGCCCGTTTTCATCTTTGTCAAATGGAGATGCTTGCCGGGTTCCGAACAGTTCAAGAACGCCAGCCTTGTCTCCGTTCGTTATTTTCTTGATAATATCAGACTTGCGGGAAACGATATTGTACACTCGGTAATTGTATGTCCAGCCGCAGCCAGTTGGAGTCGATTGCAGTTCATATACGGACGATGAAAGCCAACTTGGCCATTGAATATAGGCTTGCCATGCGCCAGTAGATGTGGCATATGCCATGGCGAAACGACCGAGTTTTGAAGGGGTGTATATCTTGTTGAGCTTCACATCGTGTTTCGGTATATATGATAGTTGACCGTCATCCACCTCTACAGCATCGCGTTGAAGTTTGTCATCCCCTTCGGCTTCGATCAGTGGTTTCTTCTCAGATCGAGAGTTTTCGCAATGATTCTTGAGCGTATTGGTGAGTTGAGCTGCAATTAGATCAGGTGTCATTATTGTAATGGTCCTTGGCGATATATATTAGTTACCACTTAAGAAGTATATTCAAGTTTGAGACCCATTATACGAAGACTTACATGTTCCAAGCCTGTAATGCTAAGCTCAGGAGTGCTATTGACTCATTCAGTCTGGTGGTGAGTCTATCCGAGCTTTCCTTTCCAATGGCAATCTTCACAGCGGCCAGCCTCCGCTTCAGTCCAGTCTTAACTTCAAGTTTTGAGGATACATAATCTGTGTTGTGTCTGAGCAACTCGAGCGCCTCCATTGAAGCTCTTAAGTTATCTTGCACTAGTGAAAATGTGGGCAGCGTGTGAAAGACTTCCTGGTTCGGATATTGCTGATCAAGGGCTTCGAATATGGATTTATAGCCTTGCAGACGCATAATAAGAACCTGGGTTTCCTGAGGTAGATCTTGGGCTTGATCCCATAACCTTTTGGTCTTGATTACACATTTTCCAATTTCTGTAGAGATCTGGACAAATGCAATAATACTTGCCGCGACTTCCATCCTCAAGTATGATTTAGGCGAATAATACTTGTAGTATAGGTATAGTCCAAGAGCCAAATAAATGATAAAAAGGGATAATCAACGACGATAAATGGAAAAAATGGAAAAGGGACTATCTTCTGAGGGGTGGATAAGAGGTTAAGAACCCAACAGACAACAGCACTGCCTCCATCATGAAGCTCACGACCAACAAGTTTCATGGCTCTGCGGGACAATCAGAGGATACTTTACTAACATCATACCCAGCGTCGACCAACCAGTATACTTCACTAGGACTATCCATGTCGTTATCCAGGATTGTAAGGCGCGTAAAGTAGTGACCGCATGAGGATAGGCGGCAAAGCAACCATAAGGCGGCAAGCCGCAGCACATGTTGAATTGATCTGCCTTGTAATGTTTCACATTGTGATCAGGCGACGTACCAGGTTAGGCCTCCCATTCTACTGACCTGAGCTCACCCGTATTTCTTTTCCATTTCTCAGAGACAGGTGATCAGATATATACACTATGGTGACGGGATGAATAACAATGCATGCATCGGGAGGCGCGCGGCGCTTGTTGAAGACGGGTATGGGTACGGTACGGGTGCGGGCCGTTAGAGGCGCTAAATATCGTCAGCTCCACCAACTGACAGGAGGTGAAGTCCTTTGATGGACAGCTCCTGCAACTAGGCTACCCTACATTACAAAGAGAATATTGCTTCAGGACAATCAGTCACATTTGCTGTGCTTGATATGTTTGTCTAAAACTATCTATTCCTTTACATGAATACTCCTCTCTCATGGGGTTTGATCTTGTCTTGTAGCTAATTTGGTTGTTTCTGATTCACATTTGTTAACCATGTTTGATAAGACACAAGACTGACGAGTGTTTTTGCCATTCAAACAACTTACCTCTTAACCCAGACAACTAAAACTTGCTTATATCTAGGAATGCTCTGTCACTGACCCGAATAAGATTTTCTCATCTTATGAGGCCTCATAGAAAGGCCTCAGCACAACCTAGAGGTACGCATTACAGGATCAGCTCGTATTCAGTTCATCAACTATCAATATTGTGGCTTTTGGCGCTGCCAAGTTGGTGTGCCCCTTTCAATAGTTGGCATGCGTCAGACAAAGCTGAAAGACTGAGGCTGGCTGCATGACTGGGTTAACGACGACGGGGATGCAAGGAGTCACACAGAACGGCAAAGATGTGCGAAACAGTGAACCAGTTACGGCGCAGTCATGATATGTGGTTGGATAGATGTCTCTCGGAAGAGCTGTTGCCGTTCCGGGGATTTTTGCAATATCAACTGGGGCTCGAATAATTGAATTGCGGTAGAGACGGTCGAAACCCGCAGACCCACGATTCGATGGATGCTCATCAAAGGAGAACGCTCAGATGGGGAACTTGTGCTGTAAGTTCCGTTGCTTTATGAGAGGTGAGAATATGGCTTGGTGAATAATACATAAGATACTTGCTAGGTTGGTAGTGTTGGATTGCACAATCTAATTGCGACGACATCAAACATCTGTCGGACGCCTCGAAACAATCGACAAAGATAGGGTATGTATACAAACTTCCAGTGTTTCTGTTTCTTTACAAGTCTAGCAAGTGTTTCTGATAGCAAAGAAATCCACATTATCTACTCCATAGCCATCTAGGTACACATGCATTTGTTTAGGCCAAGTGGATTCAATGGAGCTATCCATTTACCGAAGTCGGAGTATGCCCCAGTGGCGAACGGCTCTGTTGCCGAACCGGTTGACTTCCTCTTGAACCTTACTGGAATATATCGCCGAACCGAGAACACCAAGTTGGATGTTCCTTATATCCTCGAATATTTTCTTGGATAGTCAGACTAAGCTTAAGTATACGCTGTGACGTTTATCGTAATTCTCTACAACGTAGTAGGCTGGCTACTAGGATCTTGTAGAGTTTTGCTTCACGGGCTGCGTTTTGATAACGGGGCGTCTGCAGTGAGCTGGGACATGCCGTTCTTAACTAACGATATATAGCTCCAGCCTTGTCTCGCCTGTCCACTGAAACTGTCTGCGCTAATTATGGTACTAACTAAAAGAAAAGAGAACCGATATCCCAATTCGATCTAGGCTGATGATGTCTTACCTGCAACTGAAAGGATCTGTCGCCGTGTTAGTCTCGACCCTCGAGCGTCGAATGCCGTGCCATTTAACCTTCCATTTGCCACTAAATGACAAACTATGCAATAAAATTAATCAGCTCTTTGGCATGTGTTTCTTTTTCTTTTCTTCCAATGGTTTCCTTCTTGTGACAATCGTTTGTATCACACGGGGATTTACATACCTGAGAAACACCTCTCACATCTGTGTAACCAGCCCTTGCCTAAGCCTCCAGCTCCTATCTCATCCCTGGTCCAGGGATCAACCTCCACTGTCGCATTCCGTCATCGTAACCTAAAAGTCGCTGAAATCTCCTCCAGGGGCCCGCGGCCAAGACCAGGCCATTTCAATTCCCCCTCCGGCTCCCGGGTTCCCTTTTCTTCATCTTCCAACACCAGCACAACTACACTTTTTGTTATTCTTTTCCTACGCCAAGAGTCAGCGCTCTCTTTGGTGCTCTTGATATTTCTTCGCCATGGGTATTCTTCAAAAGATGGCTTGGTCCAAGAGCACTAGGATCAAGGTCATGATAGCCATTGATACGGCCTTTTTCCTCGTCGAGATTGTTTCTGGCTTCCTCGCCCACTCGCTGGCCCTCATGGCCGATGCTTTTCATATGGTAAGTCAATCGCATCTGTTTCGCGCTACATGCGAATTGATGGATAGAACATTAGCTAACTCTGCGCAGCTCAATGATATCATTTCGTTGGTCATCGGCCTCTGGGCAGTATCAGCCGCGCAAAAGACCTCCACTGACGAGTTCACCTTTGGCGTACGTCTCTCGAAGCATCGCAATCCCCTTTGTTATCCATGCGCATATCTAATTGTATTCTAGTGGGTTCGCGCTGAGATTCTTGGTGCCTTTTTCAACGCCGTTTTCCTTATCGCCCTCTGCGTTTCCATCGTCCTCGAAGCCCTGACCCGATTCATCGAGCCCCCCGAGATCGATAACCCCAAGCTCATGCTTATCGTTGGCTCTGCTGGCCTGTTTTCCAACTTTGTCGGTTTCTTTGTCCTCGGTGGCCATGGTCACTCTCATGGACCTGGCGAGCACGACCACGACAATGATCACGGTCATTCCCACGCCCACGATGAGGAGGAGGGCAACGCTGGTTACCAAATCCAGGGCACCCTTGCAGACGAAAGCGGTCGTGCTGCTGAGGTTCTACCTGAGGCTGTCGTTCGCCGCGCAACAGCTGCCAAGAAGTCCAACGGCAAATCCAGCGAACAGCGACACAGTCGAGATGCATCCACACGAGGCCGCGACTATCATCGATCCAGTAGGAGTGGACATGCTCGCTTCGCTAGTCTCGATGACTTGAGCATTCACCCAGCAAGTTTCCGACAGAGCATTATCGAAGCTACCCGTGGCGAGACCAACGAAAGCACTAGTGAGAGCGAAACCGATGCCGAGAACTCTTTAATAATGGAAGAGGATGAGGCGAATGAAGAGTCGCCTCTTCTCAAAGATGTTGCAAAGAAGGGTTCTTCACTTGGTCACAATAGAAACGGTTCTCACTCTCACTCCCACTCCCACTCACGCTCCCGACGACCCCGACGAGACTCCAGCGTCCACCACGGCCATCACCACACTCTTCCCAAGAAGGCTGGCAAGAAGGACAGCCACGGCCATAACCATGCTGATATGGGTATGAACGCAATGATCCTCCACGTCATTGGTGATATGCTTGGCAACATAGGTGTCATGGTCACGGCTCTCATTATCTGGCTTACCGACTGGCCCGGCAAGGTCTACGCTGATCCCGCCGTCTCCTTGTTCATTACTGCTATTATCCTAAAGACCTGCATCCCTCTCACCCGAGGCACTGCGCGTGTTCTTCTACAAGCCACTCCCGAGCATATCAGCGTTCCTGAGATTCGACAAGACATCGAAGCTCTTCCCGGCGTCATTACTTGCCACCATATCCACGTCTGGCAACTTTCAGACACCAAGCTTATCGCTAGCATGCATCTTCAGGTTTCTTTCCCCATTGATTCTCACAGTGGCGAGAAGTATATGGAGTTAGCTCGTCGAGCTCGAAAGTGTCTCCATGGCTTCGGCATTCACAGCGCTACGATTCAACCTGAGTTTTGCTTCGATCAGAAGCACGCACATGATGCGGAAGCCGCTGCTCTGTCCTTCGACGGTGCCGCTGATCCAAACAAGGGGAACAGTTGCCTCCTCGAGTGTATCGACGACTGCCAGGCCCAGGGCTGCTGCCCTGCCGACTCGTCATCCAAGGCTTCGTCAACACGGCGATGTAGTGAATCTTCGCACAGCGCCACTAGCCCTCACGCTCACGATCATGACCACGGCAACGGCCATAGCCACAGCCATAGTCACCAACATTAATCAACTAACTAGCAAAAACCTCGGGTTTATCATGGGCTCTGCTTTAAGATGTTGTGACCCCTGACACCCGCACCTTATTCCTCTCATTACTACATACAACGGATAATTTCTTCTTGGTTTGGTCTTTAAACTAAAAAGGGTTCGGCGTTTTACCGTGCGGAAAGATAGGCTCTCTCGTATAGGGGCAGTTGTATTGTTGGCCAGAAGTTTGCATGAGAATATGTGGTATTCGAGAGGGCGATGGTACTTTTTTCCCATGTACGATAGATAGCGGCAGGTATCACGAACATTGAAATTTCTTTGTCTTACAGCATCTGTTTTCGTTTTGCACTGACATTGACGGTTCTGTCCATTGCCCAAACTGTTGTATTATTTCCCAGAGTAAAAACGACCAGTCAAAGTTTTCCTGCGTAACATAGTATCACTGCCAGAGGTGTAAATAGTAATGGCTGACAATATATATTCTTTTGATGAAGCGGGATCGTTCGAAATATCGACGTGATACACTTCCTATATTTAAACGCATACATCCTTCCCTTGTTGAATGCCATTTTCCTTTGATATGTATCTCATCCCGATCTCTCTTCGTTTTATACTTAATGCATGACTTCATTTTTCGCGGTCATCAAAGAGGCGCCTCGTTAAGCAAAAAGACCTTAGATCAGGGGCTAAATATAACCAGCTAAAGAAAGACCCTTCTGAGTCGATCATAAACTTTCTTAATCACTTTTATCGCCTAGCATGGAGTCTTGTATTTTTATCACAGCTCTAGGATCGAATACTTACGCTTGGGGAGGCAGAATAAGCTCATCACGGCTACCGACTTCGATGACGCCCGCATCACCCTTGAACAAATACTCAACGCGGAGAATCTTGTCCAAGCCGGGGGCGGGGTCCCAAAATCCTGGTAGGCGACTCTTACGAACCCCACGGGGGATCACTAGGGCAGGGCCGTCAGAATAAGACGATTCATTGATAAGGGCGGCAACGGCGATCGTGACATCGGCAACTTGATCACTTGTTGCGAGGATGCCGTATTCGTCAGGGATACCATATTTGGCACCGAGGATAACGAGACCGCCAAGTGACATCTGGCGTTTCTGGCGACCCTCGATTGGTTGTGCGAGGAGTGTAGTGATGTTGTCTGCCTCATATCGATGTCGGGCAATGGCGACTGGTGTCCCAGTGGAGGAGACATCAGAGCGAACACGTCGATGAGATCGTGAAACTCGTTGACGACGACGATAGTTAAGACCAAGCTGCACTGCTGCAAGTCCAGCGAAGGGCAGGGCGCCAGCCCAGAAAAGAACACTGGATCCAAGGAGTGATCGCGGTGCTATCAACAAAGGGACACTAAGACGTTGGCCCAGGCGGGACCAGTAGACGGACAGGTGAAGGTTGTGTAGACTGATACCGACTTCAAGACCAACACGCGCAAAACGGCCGACAGACCAGAGATTTCGGAGGGCGAAATACTGGTCTTGAAATGTGTTAGAACAGAGCTCTGCTTCTACACGGGCTGCCGATGGTAGACCTGGATCCAGGGATGTGGGAGGAGTTTGGAAAGGTAGGGTCAGATCCTTGCTGTACCGTACGGCACCCGCTAATGAAGTTGGCGTAGCGGATGCAGAGACAGCCCAGCTCCCATGCTTACAAGAGTTGATCTCGTAGTCGAGACCTCTGATTCCACCCTCGTCGCCAGGAGAGTCTGATGAGCCTGGTACAGGTAATCGATCTGATGGCCCTGTCCGAAAGCCTAGTTCTAAGCTGGGGGTAGCCCCAGGGGGCTCAGCATTAAAGAAGTCTGGGCTAATTCTTGAGTATTCAGAGAAAAATCGAGAGTACTCGTCGGAGCCTAAGCTCCAATCGCCACTGTCTGCCCGTAGAAAAGCTGTTCCATGATGCAGGTTCTGGTAGAGACCTAGAGCAACACGGGGTTGAATCGACGATGAATCGCGCGAAGATTGTATGCTGGCCTCGGCTATGGTTGGCTCTGAGTATTTGGGGAGGAGAAAGTGATGATATAGGCGACTGGTGACGGAGAACTCTGGCAGAACATCTGACTCAAGCTCAACAGCTGTCTTGATCCATCTAAACTTGTTAGGGGATGATGAAGCTGAGCGGTTCAGAAACTCTTGTCGATATCGTAGAGTGGCCAATGGAGCGAATTTGTTCTCAACGAGTTGTATGAGCCTCTGCCTGGTGATTGGGAGAGGTAAAAGAGGTTGATATCGGTCGTACAAGAGTGAAGTTGGTACTAAAGATAGATCCCTTGTAATGCCGTAAGTAGATCCAGTTACAGTCACAGTGGGTGTTGCGACTTGGATTGTTGGCTGTGATGGGCTCTCGGTTGTCTCCTTCTCTTCCTTCGAAGCGAGACTCGCTAGTCGTGTAACTTGTGGCTGAAGAAGCTTCTGGAGCGCTGGTAGGTCGACTGTGACGGAATGGCTTAGAGAAAAGTCAAGAATCTGTAATGTCGAGGCACCATTTTCCGACCTAGAGGCATCAAGTCGAATGCCTAGATCGGAACTTGTCTGTATACCGTTCTGTAACCGGTCCCAAACGACTTCATTGAAAGCGATCTCGTATTCTGGTTGTGATGCGCCAGCTTCCTCAGCTTCCAAGAACTGGTCAAGGTCGTACTGTGCTCGGCGCGCAGGATCAATGAGTGTTTCAAAAGCATCCTGTACACGGAGGAATTGCTGGTGAGCTATTGGGCGCAAATGCTCAGGATAGCTGTCTGGGTAAAAGAGGATAAACAGACGGTAGTATGCGCTTCGGATCTGCTGTTGCGACAAATCCGAAGTGTCTCGCGGAAGGCAAAGAAGATCGTAAAAATTGGTGTCTAAATCCTCTGTTCCAGGTGCTGGGTCTTGGGCGTGAGGCACAGGTTCGTAGCCGCCTTCAGTCGAGCTCAAAGGAGCCTTCTCATCGAGTTCTGTATCCCCCGTCTCGGAAACGCTCGTTCCACGATCATAAATCGAACTGGCATCATCGTCCCAGAATTCAAACTCCTTCCTTGTAGCAGCGAACTGTTCGTTGAGAGAAAAGCGAGATGAAGCAGCTCGAAGACCTTGCACAGTAGCTGGAGCGCCTGAAGACAGACGATGCTCGTCCAAGTTGGCTGAAGAGCGCACCGAAGAGTTTCTAGAGACACCACGGCGTGTTCGAGCGCGGGGCACTCGAAGGCTTTCGCGACGGGAATCTCTGTCGCCAGTCATGATGGCTGATGGATGGTGTTGAGAGGTAGATACTAGCTCTCCATTGAGGGAGAGTAGTAGAGTATAGTATAGATCAAAACAATAGAGAAGTCACCGCCTCGGACTGATGGCGGTTTGGTAATTCTCCAATCACCATACACATGAAAGCGGATGGAGCATTCAAAAGCCCCTCGCACGATCCCAATGTGGGTTGATCCATTGTTGGGAGCTGGAGAGTTAGTCTAGGCCACAAATGTTAGCACTCACTGACGCAAATTGCAGGGTTTGTCCTTGAAGTACAGAAATATAGTGCAATAGATTTTGTGAGGATATTTAGATTCACATTCAATGGACTACCAAGCTTCACTTCTTCAACTGATGGGAATACAAAACATGGCTATCAATATCACAATCACTGTGAGGAACGACACTACAAAGTTACATTTCTGCCAACTGTTGTCAGCCCCAGTTTCCGGTCTCCAGATCCACGATGCCCCATCTTTCCAGGGACTCATTCCTTGAGACATGACGAACATGTGGCAGGGTTAGCATGGATGTTAGCGGGCAGGCGGGGTATCCAATCCCTTCGTTTCTACTGTAAGACTGCTCTTATTTGACTGGGAATTTCCGTTGAATTATGTCTTTAATAAACGTCCGAGTTAGAGTCAGTTTGTGTTCACCTAGAAACAAAACATCGAGTCAGCTGCCTAGCTACACCTTGTATTCCAGCCATAAGCATCATCCTGTTAGTCACTTGAGCATCCAAACTCCACATGTTCGTTCATACACCTTCAAACAGCGTTGCCAGTTCATCATCGATGGTACGACTCTGTTTCCCCACTTGAAATGACAAGTAGTTTTTTATTACTCTCTATCTTAATGATCTCTCACAACCCTATGATTCCGTTGTTCCCAGAAACACAGCACCTCTTATGGCATAAGCGGACTACCTCAAGCTTCGAACTTCCTGTGGAGCGTAACATCAGTGTCTTTGGTAGCATGGCTCGCTATGTCATGCGTTTCAATAAGCTAAGCAAGGGTTCCCCAGTATCACAGATAACCATCCATGTCATTTAACGTTCAGCGTTATTGCTGAAACAAACAAAACGGCAATGGGAACCACGCAACATGCTAATGTAATTAAAGCACTAGTTTAACTATACGTATCATGATATTCTATTAAAGACCTCGCATGTGTTATCTGTTGGAGGAATACTAGCATTAGAAAGCTATGAAATACCTTCAACTCAAAGTGAGCAACAAACAGTCGACAACACATCGAACAAGTATCATGAGTTCGTTCTAGGGCAAGATTGTTTCAGTTGGGTATGAGGACCATATTCAGAAGATATAGATCAGGACAAAGGGCACACTCATGGACTTGGATGGCTTGGGCCTTGGTAAAACGGATTCATGATCAACCAACTTTTATATTCTTGCAGCCGCCCCCATCGGGCCAAACGTCTCTGTAAAAACTTGCTTCAAATTTGTATTACTGGAGTATTTATTCTTATCATGTATCACGGAGTCGCCATCTTGTTAGACCAAGCCTAAACTGGGCGAACCCCTTGCTAAGGTAATGTCTTCTTATGGTAGATGGCTGACTTACACGTCTCGTCCCACGCAGTGCCGCAACATTGCGTTTATCGACAGCCTCTCCTCAACGGTGGTTCTACATGTCAACATATTTCCAGGCCTCTTGAAAGGCCGCGGAGCTACTACAACGTATATGCTTTTAAGACTAAGGGTCAAATGGCTCTTGGGACAACCAGTTTATAGCTAAGCGGTCTCAGATATCAAGGTAGTAGATTTCCAGGATATTCTTCTTAAGTCTGGTTGCGCTTAGGCTGGGAAGAAACTAGAGCCACAGCTTGGTCTCCTCCCGAAGGAGAATGCTGAAGGCAAAATTGGGATGCCTACGTTACACTCAAGACCCTGTCACTCTTGATTAAATACCATGAGCATTCATGTTCGCTGTAATCCATTTTGAATCATGCTCTCTATAGGATCAAAGTGCGCTCTTCAAAGGGGAGATAGTATATAGATAGGGGAATGGAGGATCATCCACGGGACTATTATATCAAGGGTGGCTGAGAAAGACGAGGGAGTGTTAAAGGCACAGAACTTTTGATCTCCATTGTATAGATTTTCAGATTCTTAACTGGATGAGTGATTGTGAATTTTGTTTCCTGTTGCTTGTGAACTGTCAGAACTTCGACAGTGTCAGCCACTTGCTCCTAAAAGATATCCATCCAACAAACACTACAATCATCTTTGACCTTTGCCTTTGGTGTTTTTCGTTCTACGATCAATTCCAATCAATATTTTCCTTCTTGCAAACCACGCCAGCATACAGTCAACATGTCGGCATATCCGAGAATGCGTAAGCCTTTTCGCGATCTTGGCCTCCAAACACTTGAGCGAGTACGCGCGTTCACCAAACTGAAGTTTGACAAAAACAGAAAGGAACATTTCGAAAGATGGGACGCGATTGAGAGAGAGGAGCGCGAGAGAAAGGCGCGCGAAGGTCAAAAAGAAAAAGGCCCACGACCCGTCCTGGTAAGCTGGATGTGACTGAGTGGATGATCTATAACTAACGACTCTTGCATGTACGCACATGAGGTAAACAAAAGAAACCCAAACGATCAGAAGGACAATAACCTGAACAAAGATCCCGAAATCATCGTAAGTTGAATTACTCTTCTCTCCATGCGATAGTGGCTACAAGAAATAGATCAAATGCTGACTAGACAGTCACGACAGTCACAGCCCGTGGGTAGCTCCAACGAGATTCATGCACTGCAGAAGAACGAGGATAATCCACACCGCAAGAACGACAATGAAGACTGCTCTTCTACCAGTTCTAAGCCCCATGGTTCTCCCCAAGAAAACAACCTCGCCCATGAGTTCGATGCTAATGGTCACAAGTCGTCGGATGATGAAGCGGGAGTGTCAAGTGGCGCTTCTGGGAATCCAAAGAATGATCACTAAGATATTGCCTTACCTGCTAGTATGGAAGCCTCAGCGTTTAAGGAAAATGAGGGATGGATGGATACCTTTGTATTATGAGAAGTCCAGCCTAATGAGCTTATGAAACATGGCCATGATTTATTTGAATTGCCTAGGTATAACGTGGTGGATAAGCTTGTGACCCATACAAGGATGTGACCCAGGCTTATTTCCACCTTAGATCCGGGTTGTAAAGAATTCTTT
>JACYFE010006167.1:0-16923 GCA_014764975.2 Fusarium sp. DS 682 | reverse complement strand
GATCCCAGAATATGGTGGCAGGCGGCGTCTGGTCGCGGGTACGGATGACGTTGCGTGTTGGTTCCCGACGCGGCGACTGTGTTCGTAGCTGATGGCGAGCGCAGATGCTTGTGAACGTCTCTTGCTGGTTTGACAAGTTGTCAGAACTCTTTATGACCGTCGGCCGATCGGCACCTCGTTACTAGGCTATGGCCTTACTCTATCCACGATCTAAGAAGCTGCAATTACACCTCTCTGAGTACTTTCTGGTAGTTGTCTGCATCTACTATGATCTGCTGAAGTTGATGCGAAAATCGATGTTTGCCCAGTTTGCCTCTTTCATAACGGAATCCGATATGACCAGCTACCAGGCAGATTTTGAGCTGTGGGCGAATGCGATTAAGGAGGAGGTAAACTTGCTGATGGCACAACAACTTCAAGAGCAGAGCCGCCGCATCGAGTTACTTTCTAAGTACTCTGAAACGGAGTCACATCGTAAGAAACTCGAGAACCATCTCTGCACCCTTGATTCCTGCTCTACCTACGACTATCAAACGACGTGGAAGGAAATCCGTAGGCGCGGAAACACTAGCTGGTTCACCCTGCAGCGCGAATATCAAGAATGGAAAGTCAGAAGCGAGTCTTGTACACTCTTATATTCAGGGAAGCTCGGATCCGGAAAGTCTGTCTCACTGGCCAACGTGGTTGACGACCTCTACATCCAGCGGCAAGGCAACCCGCCAGTCGCTTACTTCTTTTGTCGTCAAGACGCTCCCAAAAGCCTGCGAGCACGTACTATCTTGGGTTGTCTGGCTCGGCAGCTGCTATGCATGATTGGAGAGCTGACCACAATCTCAGAAGATTTCACCGTTGCGGGTCCTCCGGTCCTCGATTCTGATGGAATAATCCACTTGCTAAATCGCACCCTCAAGCCTACTTGCAGAGCTTACTTCATCCTAGATGGACTAGATGAATGTGATGAAAATCAGAGAGAGGATATGATTCGCCGCTTGCGGGAGATTCAGAGTGTATTCCCACTGCTTGTTTGTCTATCATTCAGACAAGAGACAGGCAATGCACTGACGTTGCGCCCTGAACATTTCGCGAAACCGAGCATCATTTCCATCCCGGAGAATAACCCTGACATCGCAGAGTTCATACAAACAGAGCTAGAGAGGCAAGTCGAGTTCGGGAGGCTAAGAGTAGGGGAACCGACCCTTGTTCTAGAGATTCGAGATGCACTACTAGAGAGGGCTCAAGGCATGTTTCTCTGGGTGGTTCTCCAAACTAACTCTCTCTGCCTAGCAAAGACAGACGAGTCTATTCGTTACGCTTTAGCCGACCTCCCAAGAGATCTTCCAGGCACCTTCTCTCGCATTTTAGAACAATCGGCGGCGCTGGGAAAAGGGGATCAGAGACGGACTCTTGAACTTATTACTGCAGCTTGTCGTCCCCTGACAACGGACGAATTACGAGAAGCCCTGAGTGTGGCTCCAGGGAACCCTGACTGGAATCCGGCACGGATGCCCAACGACATCTATGCAGCATTATCTTGTTGTGGAAGCCTGGTAATCGTGGACGAAGAGACGCTATCGGTAAAACTGATACACCATAGCGTCAAGCAATTCTTGCTTAGTGGGCCAGAAGGTGTGGCCGGCCAAACATTCACTATTCAAGATGCAAACAAAGCCATGGCTGATGTCGTCATGACATACTTGAACTATGATGTTTTTGACACCCAGCTTTCAAACTGGGTGATTCCACAGGTCCGGCATGGAGCGGTCCCGATGAAGGTTGTTAGCTCCGTTTTGGACTCATCGAGCATCCAAAAGGTCGCACTAAGACTTCTGAAGTCTCAGGAGCCCTCAAGCATTGACGTCAGCAAAGTTCTAGCGAGGGAGGCCCAATGTTCCAGGATGCAACCTACCAATCTATATTCCTTCCTCCATTACGCGAGGTTATATTGGGCCCAGCACATTTTGCGTGATCCGGAGCAAGATCTGGCGACTTACAGATTTCTATGTCGAGCTCTAGATCGGAATGTGCTTATCGTAAATGCGAAGGATGACTTTGGTCGGACGCCGCTATGGTGGGCTGCTAAGGGAGGACATGAGGCTGTGGTGCGACTGTTGGAGGTGTATGGTGCCGAGTCTACTGAAAGGTTCATGCTTGTTCTCTACGGTAGGGCTTAGGATTCTATACTCCGTGTTGGAAGGTGAAGAATAAAACGATTAGGATATGACAAGAGGCAACTGTAAGGTTTCATCATGACGATAAATAATCAATCAATCAACTAACAACATCCCCAGCAGATAGAAGAAAGGTATAATTAGTATTAGTGCCTGCAGGTAGTAACCAAACTATGATGGCTTCAGCAGGGCAGTCCGCAGAGAGTTCCGAAGTAGACCAGATGATCCAGCTTTGTGAACAGCTTAATGTCTTACTCTGTCTTCTCTGCCCGGCAGCCATCAAACCTGAGCCGGATAGGTTAGAGAAGCATTACCGTAACTGCCACAAGACGGTCGGGAAGCAGCTGCAAGACGTGGTCGCATTCGCTGCATCGTTCTCTTCGTCGGGACAGCATCCCCAGGCGCTCCGAGACCCAACAGATAAGAAATCCAGTAGGCAAATTCGACTTGGGGTTCAAAGCCACCAACACATTTTTCGGCCAGAGCAGAGAGCTCAGCAGTCAGCGGCGAACTGTAGGATTCTCTATCTTGCTGTGCGGTAGATTGTCCTGGCAAATTCGGCGGTTCAGAAGGCGTTGAAGCTGCGTGCCTTTCTCGTGCTAGCGGATCCACAGGACTATCGTCTTCGTTTGCGTACGGTCGAGCTAGTCATATAAGCCTTATCGTTAGAACACTAGCCAGTAGATATAGATTGATAGAAGAGGTAGACTCGAATGAACCTATAGTAGCCGTTATAGTCTGTGATGCGGATGATGCAGGCAATAGACGGTCAACAACCACGCGTAGATGAGGATCGAGAGCACATTCTCGAGCAAGTTCCAGCGTTTGTTTCGCGCGGAGCGCCTCCTGTCGTTGCCTCTGTCGTTCTGCCTTTTCTTGTGCGGTCAATGCTCGGCGACCCATCTTCAGTGAGTATTGTTATGAATTGGCATCATATAATGCATCGCGATCTTCACGAACTCTCATTCTACTATTTCCTCCTGCATTTGTTTATTATGAATTTAGTCTATATTATCCCCCTTTTTGCCCTTGATAAGCTACTAATTATTATTGGCTTCTATTCATATTAATGTGACTTCCCGAAATGAGTAAAAACACTATTTATGAGAAAGAGAGTGTTTTTATCTGGGAACCCTGGCATTCTCTGGTCTTTGATTGGATAGAAGTCACAATGGTAGTGATAGAGTTTAGCTAGGTTATGCCATAGTTAAGACAAGTAATTGGTTTAAGGTCAAGGTTTTAATGATTGTGACTGTGATGATAACAAGGGGACGCGTCATGTTAAACAACACGAAGTGGCAAGATTCAGGTCAGCAAGCAATTTATCTTATGATGATAATTACGATGATGATGGCTATGGTCTAGAGAGATATATAGAATAACTAATTACCTTAGGGTAGGTTAAAATAAGAAAAGGTTCTAATAGATACTAATGACATTATATACTTTAGGCCAGGTTCTTTTCCCTTTTGCCTTTATCATTAAGTAATACAGTAAGGTCATTATTCAAGCTATACCTATATTCTTCTAATGCAAGTAAGAGGATCCTTATGTGCAATATTGTCTTTGCTTGGTTGCGATGTAGTTAAGTAAGCTTACTGTTGATCTTGACAATCTTGTCTACTAAAGGACATGCAGGGTATAGCAAGCCATAGCATTTTCTTATTCGTTCATGGGGACATAACAGGGTTCTTTCGATTTTAAAATGCATCGTATTGGCTACTTTTAGGCTTGACAAGGTTCTTTTTGTTTTATAATTCCTCTCATTCGCCCGTTTCTAATGCCACTTATCAGGGATTTAGATTACCAGATGTCAAATCGACCTCGAATTCTATCTTCAATAGACAATAACCATTTCTCTCAATAAATAAAATCCTCTAGTGTCTCTTAAAAAGATTCATTACATCGAAAGCTATCGATTCATCTACTTTTTTCTTTATGCATTGATGTGGCTGATTTACTGCGAATTTTTAACGTGTTATTGAACCCGCCCGCCATTTCCACTCACACTTACACGACGCCGCTCCAACCCTAACCCTCCACGCATTACTGATAAGTTAACTTTAAGTTACCTAACTAAATTACTAAATTAAATAAGCTACTGAGGGTATCTAACCTTAAAAGGGTAAGCTATAATAGTAATATATCCTAATTAGCCTATTTTTTAATTAAAATAAATATACCCTAAAGGATCTCCTTTTCTTTTTTAAACTTTCTGCAAAACTAAGGTTATAGATTTAGCCTAGTAATCCTACTATCTTAAAATATATCTTTATATTTATTCTTTAGATCTTACAGAAGGCTTAAAAATGCTACCCCTTTTAGGATTCCTTTTAAGTTACTTAATCCCTCCTAGCTAAGCACTCCTATCTCTACCTTAACTCGAACTAATAATAAGACCTTTCATTTAGCGCCTTAGGACGAAAGAGGGATATTAGATACCTCTTAATGCCTTTTTCCTATTAATTAGGATAAAATCCACTATAATAGGAAGCCAGTACTATCCATTCACTACTATTAGCCTCATATGTGGCACGCACAGCAGAGGAGCGCATGGGAGAGGGTTAAAAGAGCCTTAGATTGTAGTAAAGAAGGGGAGGTACGAGCCGCCTTATATAATAAGGGAGCTTGGCTGACTAGTGACTAAGCGGACCAATCGCACCTATTTGATAAAAAGGCGAATTCGTTGTCAAGGCCGTCTCGTTGCTGTGGGATGGTTACTCGGGATGGGGATGGTTGAGGATTCCAACAGGCTATCTGCTAGAGTTATGGATATTCCTTATGTGGCATGATGACCGGACGGAGTCCTGTCTTTACTTCCGTGGACCTGAAGAAGATTTCGCGGACTATATCTGGACAGGGCATATGGCACTTCACGACACTGGAAGATGTTCCGAGATTCGCGGATGGCGGTACTACAATAGCCAAAAGGGTGATATGTGGTAAGGAAGCAGGAAGAATCAACCTAAATCATATTCGTCAAAATACAAAACTACTCAATCCAGCTTGACACAGGAATATATAATGAATCTAGATAATCCCCGATCTCATCAGACCAACACAGCCAAAACCCATGCAACTGAATACAAGCCCCCAATTAAGTCCCTCCCATCTCTCGTCTCCATCTTCATCTTCAGTAATAGGGCTGCTAAAAGTCGGAAAACCTGAGGTATCAATCCTCGTCAGAACACGGTCATTTGCCGTCTCCTCAAAATGCGCCATGAGAGCGCGCATATGGGCGGTGTGTCTATCGCCTACACCCTCCATCACTTTGTCGACCTGTTTAGCCATATCCGAAATCTTGCCCTTGATCTTCCTGCCCACTTTCGCATTCGAGAAATTCTAAACTACAGTGTCCAATATTTACATCGTACAAATTAATAAGGAAGGGTGAGTCAGAAGACTAGAGTATTTTCCCAAAGTATCCGAGGTAACATTGAAGCGCAGGATTAGTACCTTGCCTCGCATGTATTCGACGGGGTTGAATATGTCATTTTTAGAACCCAGTGCGACTTTGACGAAGGGTTCTGCAAAGAATTTCCCAGAGGTTACTGGCGATGAAGGGGACATAGCGGGAATTGGGGCAGAATGTGAAAGACTGTAGCGCGTTCGAATGGGATACAGTGGATGAGCTTTGATCACCCTTATGCAGAGTCTAGAGAGTCCACGAATGTTTATGTTGTGTCGGTCTCATTCTTTCGGCGAATACCTAGTTGACCTAAGTTTGGGTGACATTCTGAGGACCAGTACAGGGTTTCTTTAGCCTCATTAACCACTATTTGTATCCACCAACAGTGCAAAGCTGCTACATATCACTGTTGGCTCGGTCCTGTGTTTCTGTGACACAACACTCCACAATACTGAGAAATACATGGAAATGTTGAATGATATCTAACGTTATATTCCAAGTAGGCAAATTCTACCCAAGAATCTGACCATACACATCTATCTACACTCCAACGCATACCCAGTATTTGGCCCAAAGCGCCGTGCACTTGGTGCCGACCGCCGGATTCCACTTCGCCAGCTGAGCCATTGTAATCTTGTAGTACTTCTGAATTGAATCGCAAGTGGTTGTAGAAGCCACCTCATGGAACTTCTTGCAGTTACTTACTATACCCGGTTGGATCGGTGAGGGTGTCTGAACCCCATTGCCTGGCTTCGTAGGGGTTCCTCCGATCACACCAATACAGACATTGTAGTCAGCCCAAAGACCAGTACACTTCGACCCCACAGCAGGATTCCACTTGACGAAATCTGCCAGGGATATCTTGTAATAGTTCTGGATCGAATTGCAGGTCGTTGTCTTCTGAACCAGGTGAAACTTGTTACAGTTGCTGACCATGCCAGGCTGTACCGGTGGAGGTGTCTTGATACCATTCGAGGCCTTGGTTGTAGTAGCAGCCTCGGTAGTGGTCTTGGTTGGGGGCTTCCAACCGATAGTCGCAATGCAAACCCAGTAGTCCTTCAGTAAAGATTTGCAGTCCTTGCTAACGGCAGGGTTCCAAGACAGAAAGGTCGCAAGGGGGAGGTTGTAATAGTTCTCGATGGAGGTATAGGTAGTGGTAGACTTGATCTGGTGGAACTTCTCGCAGTTCTTAACCATGCCGTTCTGAATGGGTGAAGGGGTATGGATACCGTTGGCGGGTTTGGTTGTGGTGGTGGCTTTGGCTGTTGTTGTTGTGGATGGCTTGTAACCCTCGATGCTAACACAAACCCAGTAATCGGCCCAGAGTCCAGAGCAATCTTTACCAACGGCCGGATTCCAGGTGAGGAACAGAGAGAGCGGCAACTTGTAGTAGTTCTCAATCGAAGAGCACGTAGTAGTCTTGGCGACCTGGTGGAATTTGTTGCAGTTCTTGGCTATGCCCTCTTGAATTGGTGACGGGGTCTCAATACCGCCAGTTGCTGTTGGCTTGGGGGAGGTTGCAGAAGGCTTCGCAGTAGGAGTTCCGGGAACGCCAACACAGTAGTAGTAGCTCGCCCAGATACCGCTGCAATCTTTCCCAACAGCTGGATTCCACTTGAAGAAGGTGTCGAAATCGAATGTGCCGTAGGTAGAGACGATCTTAGCGCATGTCTCACCTTTTCCAGCTTCGTGGAATGCGGTGCAGCTCCCAATGAGTCCTTCCTGCGTGACACTGGGCTTCGAAGGGCCGGTTGGCTTGGTTGACGTTGCAGTTGTCTTTGTTGGGACACTAGTTGGGGTTCCAGGAACACCAACGCAGTACCAAGTATCCGCCCATATTCCGCTACAGTCCTTCTCAACGGCTGGATTCCACTTGAAGAAATAGTCAAAGGTGAAGGTCTTGTGTTCAGCGATAATCTTGCTGCATGTATCTCCCTTCCTAACCTTGTAGAACGATGTACAGCTGCTGATTAGGCCGTCTTGTGTTGGGCTAGGCTTGTTCGCTCCTGTTGGCTTCGTCGAGGACTCAGATGTTCGTGTGACAGGTGCGGTAGGCGTTCCTGGAACGCCTACACAATACCAAGTATTTGCCCAGATGCCACTGCAGTCCTTGTCAACAGCAGGATTCCACTTGAAGAACTCGCCAAAGTCAAACGTCTTGTACTCTGCGATGATCTTTGCACAAGTGTCTCCCTTCTTGGCCTTATAGAAGGATGTGCACGTATCTATGAGACCATCTTGAGTGGGGCTGGGCTTGGAGTCCTCCGTGGGGGGAGGACTGGGATCCTTTCTAGTTGTGGCCTGAGGAGGATTGTCCTCACGTGGAAGCCCATGATTGACTTCAACACAATAGGAGTGACCTTCCTGAATACCACTGCAGTCACTCTTCACACTAGGATTCTATTCAACGTTAGGTAAAACTGACATACATATAAATATATTACTACTTACGTATTCAACAAACTGTTTATGCTCAAGACCATACAAGTCTTCAAAGTAATCGCAGTCTTGAGACTTCTTGGCGACAGTGTCCCAGTAAGTGCAATCAGAAGGAACACCAGGATCAATTGTACCCGTCTGGCGTCGGATTCTGAGGCCTCGCGATGCGTTCACGCCGACAGCGACGAGGCCCTGGACAAGCAGAAGAGAGATGCGCATAGTGGAGTTGGGTCCCTGGAATGCTTGAAGATGCTGGCAGAGAGAAGAACGACGGTCACATACCCGGAGATGTGAAGGCTTTTGTGGTATTATGAATGGCTCATCTACTGAAAAGAGATACGGAGACCCTTCTTTGTAATCCCATGATCAGAGGCCACAAATTTGCTCGCATTTCTCGCGTGAGTCAGTCGCTTGAGCTGCGTTTCGGAGCCCGAGGGCCAGTGCCACTATCTCTGTTCTTAAGACGTAAAAATGAGGAATTGACAAACCAACACTCTTGGCATTGAGACCGAGTCAAAAAACCTCATGTTATCATGTATGGACAGCCCTTGTACAGCAGTATGCAGTCTTTGATCCCGAATTTCCGTGAGCCCATTGGATCCACTACTGAGGTTCCCCAATGGCGTGAACAGAAACTTAATTCCGGCGAGAGCCTCTTTCGGGAAGATCCATGGCCTCTGTACTGGCCTGTTTTCTTCATTGCAGGGATCTACTTTACAAAGGTTTCTCCATGCGAAGGAAGCCAAGCCCAAAAATGAAGAAAAAAATGCTATGTAGTATTGAGGCCTTTCTGTGCTTGTTGGCTGCACTCGTTGGTGGACATGAGATAGTGGGTTTAGGCTTCAGTCCCGAGCTGAAATTTTCATACTATCCCTGCAAAACTTTTGTACTAATGCAGCCGCCAGAACTCTGTTGGTTACAAGGTTGTTTATATGGTTAACTTCGGGCCCTTGTTTGGCTTGTGACATGATCTTAGACCCTTGCATCTAGTGGGGCGAACTGGACTTCCTCGCGCTCCGAGCTCGTATTCAAATTTTGCCGTGGCGGGGCTTGCTTTCACAAGTTCACATCTTTCGAGTGGTTCCGCCACGCTGACAGAGGTCCCCATTGACTTTGATACCTTGTGTTGGTCCTGATCCATGTGGCATGACCATCTCAAACCACGAAGAGTTTACAACTGTGGACTCTTGCACCTACAGGCATCATTGCCCCCGATTGGTCAAGGTTTTCAGCACGAATTGATTGACTACCTATGCACGAGAAAATTTCCTTCTGACTCCGGGCTCCCGACTCCTGGCTTATGCTCTGATTTGAAAGAGGCATCCCGTATCACAATTAGATCATAGCGCTTCTTGGTTCACGGACATTATACAGAGGTGATTTTGAACTCACTGCGGCTTGGACATAGTTACATCTTTGCCCAACTGGCAACGGACAGATAATAATAAGTTATGAGTAAAAGCGTATTGGGGCTATGTACACAAATAAATGAGCTACTCATACATATGGCCCAGTACAATCCCAGAGCTATGCAAGCTGCAGCCTCCCAATAACGTCGTACTCTTCAACCATAAAGCGATCCTTACTGGTTGCTATCCCAGCCAGAGATGGGTGCTACGCATAAAGCTGAACCGGGAACCAAACTATCCTGGCATTTGTTCTTATCTAGAGAAGGATTGGCTTTTAATAAGACATTAAGTTGATAGACGCTGCTTTCTTGATAAATGCCAATGCAAGTGTCTGATTTCTTGATGATGTGCCAGCTTCTGCATTCTAGTGTGGTCCTTTTGGCTATCTTAGTATCATCTGGTGGAAGTGTTCGCAAAATGTTTGGTGTGTTTCTACTGCTGATTTTGTGCTGATTGGATGATCCCTTTGTTGATGTCTTTTGAATTGCTGTAAGAGTCTCTTTGTTGCTGAGGGGACTGATGCAGATAGACTTGCTATAAAAGTCTGTGCCGCCCTGGAGATTGTTGCAGTTGCGGTCTATCTATTTGTTATACTTATGGATACTCTTCTAGCGGATTCCCAAATCAAGTTCGATGCTTAAGCAGGTATCCCCAGTTTTAATATAGTATGTCTTGCAGGGCGTTGGAAGGCAGAGCTGTAGACCTGCGGGTATCTTGTGACAGTCGCCAATTGCTTCCTGGTTACCCATATAAAGAAGAGCTCTAGAGACCCCTGCTTCTTTCGAAATAGAGTCGTAAGTATCACCCTCCTTGGTGGTGTAATACTTCTTGCTTAGATAAAAGTTTGACGGCTGCTCCTCTTTCCTAAGAGGTAGAGGGATCTCAGTCGGCCCTGACCCTCCGTAAGTCTTGTAGATATGCTCTAGCTTCTCCTTATAATACTTATTGTAGATTGAATACTGAGAGGATTGCATTATAGCGAGTTGTTGACGGTAGCACGGATGGTAAAGGTCTTCTTGAGGCATATCTGTTCCCAGCTTTGGGAACTTGCTGATGATATCTGGATCAAATTAGCGTTACGTATATTTCCTCTGTGCGCTGTGATGTACTGTTGCAGTATTTCTTAGTCTTTGGATCTTTGATGTAAGTTTTATTCTATCTAGCCTAGATGTAGCCTTTAAACTGCATAGGAACTGTATCACTGTTATACTTATCGCTAGAACATTTCTTAGTAACAGTATTAAACCATTTTCGAAGTGAAGCAGAATAGGTTCTAATATAGATTTTATCTGTTAAGGTTACATTTTTAAGCGAGCCGCGGTATTGCAGAGTTATGAAAGAGCGGATGTAGGAGTTGTAGGTAATATCGGATGTTAGGGCGCTGGTATAGGCATCCCCGACATTATTTAGGTTTTCAGCTTTGTAGATATGAAATGCACCTGCGCTAAAGATGAGGCTAAAGGCAAACGAAAGTTTTATGATAGCTATAGTATGCACTATGACCTCTGACTGAACTCGAAGGTAAGAAAAATGAAGGTAAGGTTAATTGTGATAGGTGGCGATTGAGCATGATATTAACCAGCCACCGATCAATTTCCAAATGATCTAATTTTCGGCACAGCCGGATTTCCCTCTAGTCGCCAATATAGGGTTTGTTTTGACCCTCCCAGGCACGGTTTTTCCAAAATTCCTATATCTGTGCCACAAATAAACCAATTTGCTAAGGCTGTTCTCTCGCTATGCCGAAATCCGGATCTTTTGTCGGTTAGTTCATTTGCCAAGGTAGGTAATGTATAAAGTAAAATTGCAATCGTCTTTATTCTGTTAATTTCTGTTTGTGGTTATGTAACGGTATGTTAGTTGTTTGTCTGTTGGTTGTTAGTTTAACTTTTGGTTCATTTTTTAGCCCTATAACTCTACGGCCGGTAAGGATGTATTGATCTGAGCTAATTAATAGGGGAAGCGAATAGTTACGAAATAATTACTGTCATACTAGGGAGTCCATATTTAGTGTCCTACTAGGGAGTGAGGGTCCTTGACTTTACGATAGGGTTAGAGCGAATGCTGTCGGGAAAACTTAGCGTTAGTTAGGGAGTCGGGATGCAATGGACTTCTTAAGTCCCTGAGGGGACTTTCCGAGCGCCCTATGAGGGATATGGCCTATAGACGAACGATTGTGAGTAATGTCTTGCTGGACCTGGCTGATCCTATTGCTGTTTTATTAGAAGTAAGGTCTTTTAGGAGTTTTCTCGTCTATTAATTCAAGCTCTAGTTCTTAACCAATCTTGCTTATTCTAAACTTAAGCCTGCCTTTGTTAACCTTGGTATTCTCGATCTATCTCTTGCTAATCTATTTTGACTCTAATCTATTACTTGCTATCTTAGATGGCTTGCGTCTGAAATGCATCTCTGCATTTAGTTGTTCAGCCTCCTGCTGTTGTGCTTTTGCATATTAGTAGTAGCAGCAGATGATATAACCTGTAGTGTAACTAAGTGCTGTAAGAATGGCTGCTGTAATAAGTCTGGTAACTGTAGCTTTGGCCCTAACTGTAAGTTGTAAAGTGTTATATAGACTGTTAGATTCTTGCTGACTGCAGATATTATAGATTGTGGAATAAACTGTTGATTAGACTGCGATTGAAAGTTTGAATGTAATCCCGGATTTGGTTCTAAGTGGGCTGCCAAAGATAAATGTCCTCTGAATGTTTGCTGCTCTAAATATGGATACTGCAGTATAAGTATTCTTCTTAATCTATATAAGTATATGTAAGGTATTTTAATAAGTAATAGACGATTAAGGACTTCTGTAGCACTAAGAAGGTTAAGCGCCCAAGTTGCTTAAAGGATTGTAGTGTAGATTGCGTTATTGGTTACTTTGAGGGATAGGCTTGAACCTGTTTATGTGGGGCTTTTTGGCCTGAATAAATTCCGATTGGTTTGTATATGTATATCAATTTCGCATTTGTAACCATTAACCTTAAGACGTTTGTTATCGAAATAAGCAATGATGAAGACGGTAATATCTATAAACGGTTAATAGATATGAGGGAGAAGGATCCAGATCTAAAGATCTACCTAGCTATAGGTGGGTGGTCTTTTAGCGATTTTAGAAAGACTTATATGATATTTTCCGACCTTATAGCATTTATTCTATATTAAAATGCGTTTATAAATTCTTTATTGTCTTTTATAAGTATATAGGACTTTGATGGCCTTGATCTTAATTGGGAATATCCTGTCGATAAGGACTGAGGCGGATGTGCTGTTGACTTTAATAATTTTCCCAAGTTTATAGCCAGACTGAAGAAGATGCTAGATGATAGGGATAAAGGGCTTACCATTACCCTCCCTATGTCTTACTGGTATCTGAAATACTTTAATATTAAGAAACTAGTAAGTCTATTACCTACTGTTCCTTATTGTGTTTACTGATAAGGATGGGCTAGGAAAAATATATTGAATTCTTTAATATTATGTAAGTATTGCACTAAGCATTATAATATAGTATAGGTACTGACTTTATAAATAGGAGCTACGACTTATATGGCGCTTAGGACTAGAAGGGAAACTGGACCAAGCTGTATCTTAATGCCTATACCAACCTTACTGAGATCGATCTCGCGCTCGATCTACTCTGGCGCAATGATATCAATCCCGATAACGTTGTTATAGGCATAGGCTTCTATAGGCGTGCCTTTATGGTTCAGACTCTTAGTTGCAATAAGCCTGGCTGCTTATTTAAAGACGCGGGTAAGCCAGGCGACTGCAGCGCTAAGGCCGGCATCTTGCTGAACTCTGAGATCGATACGATCATCAAGGAGCGTAAACTAAAGCCCGATTTCTACAAGGAAGAAGGCATTAAGGTCGCGAAGTGGGGCAATCAGTGGGTTGCCTATGATAATAAAGAGACACTTAAGATAAAGACTGAGTTTGCCTAATCGCGTTGTCTTGGCGGTGTGATGGTTTGGGCTATTAGCTATGACACGAAAGATGCCAAGTATAATAAAGCGGTTGCTAAGGCACTTGGCTAAAGGGTTATAAGCGGCAGCCTCTATAACGACAAATAACTAGAAGAGTTTAAGTGGATGCCTTACGACTAGTGCCGTTAGACTAACTGTAAGGAGAGTTGTCCTAAGGGCTGGGTTTATATCCCCCGATTTGATTCTGGTGCCTGTAAGAATGAAATGATGTTTAATGAGACGGGCTGTGGTGGCGATAGTAGTTATAACTTCTGCTATCTAGCGATATAAAAGTTACTAATATGCAGATAGTATAGTTATAATAATGGTAAATGTAGTAAGGGCAATCTCTATCCAAGTAATATAGTTGAAATTGGATCTAATTAGATGTATTGTGATCTAAAGCAGACTATCTAGTCTGCTTGTTGCACTACTGATGTCTAGCCTATGCGAGTCTATTGAACCTGCGAATGGGGGGCGTATCCCGATTGCGATAGCTAGGGTGAGTGTCTAGCTAAAGGTGGAGATAGGTTTAAGAATAAGCTTATGGTATATTTGGCTTCTGGTTCAGGTGGTGGAAAGTGCAACTAGAAGAAGAATGAGCTTAGTATGAATGTTCCTGGTGTTCAACTGCAAAAGTACTGCTGTGATGTTTATGATGATAACTTGAAATTCTGAGACTGCTAGCTCTTTAAAAACGTTGGCCTATTTCCTGGTGTTAAGGGCCTTTCTTAGGACTACTGTTGTAGTGGCTGTCTTCCTGACCGCGTTAGGGTCGCCATTGATACCGAGGTTGAACCATGTTCTAATGCAGGTATTGGCGGTATGGCAACCTGTTGTAAGTTCACCTATGAATATGAGGTGACCATTAAGAACCCTAAGTTGGATGCTATTAGAGACTCTATATAGGAGTAGGTGAAAAACCCCACCTGCCCTTATTAACCCGGCATCTTTAGCAAAAGATCATTTTCGTTAGAAACTGTTGCTACTAATATATCGATAGATATAAAAGATCTTTTTAGATGAGATAAGGCTGATCCTATTGAGATTGATGAGGTACTTGCCGACATTCTCGGCCGAGTGGGTAGTCTAGAGATGCTTGCAGTAGCAGAAAATGAATGGGATACCTTGGTTAAGCCAGAATTCCCTGAGCTTACTATAAGGAACATCAAAAGATACCTCGGTATCGGCGCTTAATGGGAGAACGAGGGACCCCGAGCGTTCTCCAATTGCGTGGTTTACAGTCCTTACTCCTTTAATGCCAGGATTCTAGTTCTTTAAGAGCTTGTTGATGGTAGAGGTAACAGGGGATAGGTAAAAATACTGAACTGTATGTACTCTGTATGCAATAAAAATGGGCTTTACGGTGATGATAGAAAAAACCTCGGCAAACGGCACCATGCCCTGTCATACTATCGATCTGCATACTTTCTATATTATGGGATTTATGCTCGCTAGGTACTCACTTTAGAGCGAAAGTCTGCAGTCCTGAAAGCTCCTAATGGTAAAACGTATAGGCTTTAGTATCTGGTACCTGGATATGATCCCGTCGATAAGCTGCCTTGATATCTTGATAGTCTTTGAAATACAGCTGAGTTTGAGGTATATGACGACTGCTTAGACTGGAGACTGAAACCTAGAGGAATTTGGACCACTGTTGTAGTAATTGCTTATTAAAGTATATCTCTAACCCACTAGACACTCTAATGCTAACATATAGGGTTAGCCAAGCATCCAGTCAATAAGAGTATCATCAAGTCGTTCTTTATGTAAGCCGCTAAGGGAGTGTATGATGGTATTTTTGTCCTTTTATGATGTTTTTGGCGCTAACTGAGATCTTGCAGTCTAGCTGATAGTACTACTCTAGTGAGAAGCGGCCTTGTACCGCTTATATTCTTTGAGAACATGCTAGGAATAGGTGAACTGTCTTGTTATTGCAATAGGTTTACCTTTATCTCTAATAATGCAGACCTTGGCGACTTTAACTTGTTTAATTGCATTATGGAGTGCCTTGGGAGTAGAGAATATCTGGAGCCTTTTATTGTGACTGAAGTAATCTTGAATTAGGTTAAAGGCTAGGTAAGCCTTCTGAAATACTAGAACATTAAGTAGCTAATATTGCTGCAGTGCTGACTGTTACCTTACCACGCTCTAGATAATGCAGTATAATCAGCTAATGAAATATGAAGATCGTCTTAAGCTACTGAGAGATAATTCTATATATGCTTTAGGCGTTATATGCGTAAGTATCGCTACGTTTGATTACTTAAATACTCAGTCTGGCCCGAATGTCTTTGGCAAAATAATAAATGTCTTATAGGATATATATAATTAACTTATATTAGCTTAGGCTATATAGGAGTTAGAAAACCCTAATAAACCAGTTAATATAGTAGCGTTTTTTATTAAATGGTTCCCCGATTGGTATAAGATGGCCCTAGTTAAGGCAAAAGATTTTATTCGGATGACTATAGCTGAGATAAGAAATATCTAGGAGTATAAAACTGGAGATAATAATATGAAGGAAATTGTATTAGAAATGCTTGCTGTATTAGAACTACAGATTGTATATATATACGTTAACACTAACTGACCCGTATAGTATACGATATAGTCGTATCCTGGCATTTCTAATGTAGCTAATAGATCTTCTATCTACTATAGAGCTAGTCTATATCTCGTTTAGTTATTTCCTTGCACTTCCTTCTAACTTAAATTTGGTCTTTTGGCCATTGTAATGACCTATGCGTTGTATTTTAGAGCATCTGCCCGTATAATCAAGGTTGACATTACATAGCTAGATATACTCTTCGATCTCCTCTTCCGGGCCATTAAAGCGTATGACTCTATAAGGATAATCTTCCAAGTTCATAAGAGCATGCCAAAAGTTAAGTAAATAACCCGTAGGAATATGCATCTATCCGAAATACTTTCTACCTACTTTCTAGTTATATGTAACTACCTTAATGACGAACTCTCTATTTTCTATAGCTTAGAATACTGATTTATCCGCGAGGAGAATGTAGCGGAATTGAGACCCTGCCATAGCCTCTTTAGCTTCTGGTGGATCCTGAATGCATATTTTGCGGATCTGATGGACCCCTAACCCGTCAAGTGATGGATCTTTATGGGTGTTAAGGTAAAATAGTTCTTTAAGTTGCTTTAAGTCGTTTATATATTCTTCTTGGCTCTTGTAATTACCGTTTTGCTATATTGCCTCCTGTGTCTAGTCTTGGTTGCTGTAATAGCTTAATGCTAGCTAGGTTTGCCGTTTTATAGAGTTAAGCAGTATACCCTATTGCTTATTGGACTTCTTACTGTAATAAGTTCTAAATACAGTAAAGCCCTAGTAGTGGTAGCAATTGGAATTTTTAGGTAAGTATCTGTTAAATGGCCCCTTATACCTTAGTGGAAGGTACTAAAGAATATCGTTTAATTGGTACGGTTAGACTATAATTGCATATATATAGTAATATTTCTAAACTAAACGGAACTAAAGTAAAAGTAGTAAGGAAAAAAGAAAGTCTAATAATCTCCTT
>JACYFE010006145.1:0-18758 GCA_014764975.2 Fusarium sp. DS 682 | reverse complement strand
GATTTTATAATTTTTTATTATTATAAGTAAAAAACTAAAAGCCCTCTTTTTATAAATAAAAAAAAAACTATTATAATATTACTTTTTAATAAAAAGATAGCCTTTTTATTAAATAGTATATAAAAATAATTAGCTTTTTTAAGTAAAGCTTAATAAGGCTGATAATCGGTTGAACTGAGCTGGATGTTTTAGTAGCAGATCCCGCGGGGCAAAGGTCTCGGGGAACAAGGTCAACGGGGTATACAAAAAAAAAAAAAGATCTAGACCCAATGGCTTTGGAAACTGTAGTAGCATGCATGCATGCATACTATCGTACACTCGGTTATCAAAGTCCTCAAAGTTAAATGAATTGTTTAGTTGGACTTATAATGATGGTCCATAAGTATCCATCGAGGTCTTGCACATCTCATGTGGTCGGCCAAACTACCCTGGGGTAACGAGTCAGTCGCATCAAACTTCAAGCTAAGACCCGGGGCGCACTCAACTAGGCCTAGAGTGTTAATTTAGGTGTGTACCTGATTAACAAAGAAAGTCAGTCATTGGCCAGGTTAGAGGTCGACTGACAGACAGTTCCGCCGTGTTTCGCTAATGGAGCTTTAGAAGCATGTAACCGTGACGTGACAGAATTCACTGCGTCATTTATGTCGTGAGTTTCTGTCAGATTTCTAGAACAAAGCCCCATCAAAAAACATTCAAACAATCAATTGTTTGTCTATCTTGTACCCTGCTACTGTACCCAAGCATATAGGTACTTACCTATATCGAGTCCTCTCGCTTACATTACCATTCTTGTTGCAGTGAACCATGGGTGCTTGCTATCAGCTCCCGCGGCCGGCAACGCAGAAGCGGTCATGGTCATTTCATTTCCAGGATCAGAGACAGCGAGCCGCTTTTTGTGGGAAAACTGCGGAGGGTCCAATGATAACACAAAACGGTCCTTTTCAATCTTGCGACTCGAGAGAGCCCTAGTCGGGACGGGGACAGTGCGGGATATCATTCGATACACAGTAGCGAGATACCCCACAAGCACAAGGGGCATTTTGAGGTTATCCACTCCTGTCCAAGTGTCCACTTCCCCTCGTCCTGCAGCTGGGGCAGTCTCTGGGGTCAGCCAATCAGACTGCAAACGATAGAGCGGGACAGTCCGTTAGAAGGCGTTGGGTGCGCGAGATATTTATTTGACGGGCAATGTCAGGCGAGGCGGCTCTTTTTTGGCTCGGCACAGATCATCACGCCTAAATACTTCCGAATGATCACGAGGACAAATTCCGACTCTACGAAAAAGAAAAAAAAAAAAACATCAACGATGAAAAGAACAACGAGATCAAAGGCGGATCAAATCTAGATGAGAGTCATACCCGTTACTGTACCCTTTGCCCACTTAGCATCTTGCCAATGCATCACACACATGTCGATACGGCAGTGGACGTTGAGGCTTAGACGGGTGACCCCAGTGGGGTATCAAGAGAGGGGGAGGGAGGCCTCGGCGGATGGATGTTTTCACCTCTTCCCTTGACCTCACCTTACTCGAAGCTTCAGTCGGTACCGACTACCCCATATACCTGAGACAAATGTGATAGATAACATGGGGTCTAGAGCAGCATATCGAGTCAGTATAACTCTCATTGTCGTTCAAGTTGAGGCTCGTTCTGTGGTACCAGTGGCATCCAATCCATATCATGGAGGTCAGTCAGCCAGTTACACAACCTTCATGTATGTCGGTCAAGCGTGCGCAGACTAAAAAAAAGATCTCGCTAAAGACACACTACATTGGAAATGGTCCAATTACTCACAGAAATACCCATAATGGCGCTGTCGGGGTGGCCTGCACTAGCACGGAAGAGTACCAAAGTCGACCGTTCAGCGGAGAGTCTGCTCAGACGCGCTACGGACGTACCGCCTTCTGTCATTAAATTTGTGCCCCCAGGTCTCCATACCAGCCGCAACAGCAGAGCCCCATCCGCCCATCTGTCACCCCCTGTCCTCAGCCGACCTACCACATGTTACAGATAACCAAGGGCCGAATATTTACCACCTTTTACCCCATCCCGCATCCAATCTTCCCCATGGATCCTATGCTATGCCATGCTCGTTTGAACCCTTCTAACCTTCCCGGGACCCCAGCCCCGGCGAGTCCCTTCCCTTTCCCAAGGAAGTTCTCTTCCACTTCCTACCTAATCCAAGCATCAATTCGCGGCGTAGTTATTTGGCACTGTACGTATCGTGCTCTTCTGTACTGTACCATAGGTAGTCTTCCCGTGAGGTGCCCTTTTTCGTGTCCCGTTCTCCTCTTAAAATGGACTGCTCTAAACCCCGTAACCTGGTGTCAACAAAGTGGAGGCATACTCCATACTCACTAGGAAGGAGCAGGAACATGAGTAAGTAGTGAGGAAGGTAAGGTAGCCCAGTTTAGCAATGTACAGTAAGTACATGGACAGAAAAGGCTCCAGTTCCCAGGAATAACTTAGCAAATACATTCAATCCCCCGGATTTTTCACTTTGCTCCGCACTCCTTCTTTTGAAATAACTCGGTATCCGTACATTGAGTTGATTCATTCATCACTCAGCTACCTGAATCTTATATACGGCACTGTACCTCGCCTCATCTGGCCGCTGTGCTGTGCTGCGCTGTGCTGTACATACATACCATACCTACCTCACATATCGACGCCTCGGGTCTGACCTCGAGGTAATCTTGCCAATCAAAGGGTACTTTTGCAGTATCATTTCACTCGGTCCTCCTACTGGTCACATCCCCTGGGTTCAAGCGACAACTGAGTAGCAATTCAACTCCGCTTCTCCTCTCGTGTTATCGCGCAAGTACATACTCATTCGAACGAGTATAAAATCGACATAGACAGCATCTCCCAAACTACGCGCATTGCCACGGGTCGAATCACCACCCTATTTAGCCACGCTCTTTTCGCATTCAGCCTGGGACCCCAAGTTCACCGCATTTACGCCGCAAATCCCACCTGATCTGCGCTTACAGCAATACTCGCGACTGACATCCAATCTCATCTTGCTTGGACGACCAACCGACGCCAAGAACTTTATTATTTTTTTTGACGCCGCCTTGGTGGCCATTTGTCACTCCATGTTGAGCGACCAACCTTAGTATACGAATATTCGCCGGCAAGTCGTCTGCCTAGTGTTGCGCGCGCATCTGCTACCAATTTCACGATATTGTTACCCGATCGATTTCCTCTTTTTGCAGCTTCCAACTCACCAAGCTTTCTTTGGTTGTTCAGTTACCGTTCAAGTCGCACCACGGCTATTCACCAGGCGCGACATCCCGCCAACTGATTAAGTGCTCCCCCGAACGCTTTAAACCCCCGCGAGGGGCCATGGCGAGTTGAGCAACCATCGTCAACGCGACAAAGATGACCACAGCTACGCACCCACAGCACCAACCTCCACAGCCCCATCTCGGCTTTGTTGTCGATACATACGACCCAGATGATGTGGTTCCTCGAGGAAGCCCCCTCATGACCCCGCTTCGTCCGAAGCTCGAACCGTCTCCAAGTCCTCCTCCAGATATTCCTGCAGCTCAAGTCAGTCTGAGTCCCACCTCTATCGACGGTCACGGCAAGTCTAATCGCCACAAGGTTCGTCCCACTTCTGGGGATGCCGTCCTAGTCGCATATCTCGATAATGGACGCGATCCCGATATAGCACGAGAAGCTGCTCGCGAGAGTCTTCCATGCGACGAAGACTCACCAGATGAAGAGCCGCGGCGAGAAAGGGCACCCGACGGCAACCTCATGAGCGGACCCTTACTCCAGCACCTCGCTGCAGACGCTCTACAGGCTGCTTCTATTGCGACGGCACCGCCATCCATCGCAGCTTCGGTTCCAAAAACGATCCCCGATATATCCATACCGACTGGGCAGCTTTCCATCCACGACGAGCCCCCGATCAACGGTCTGTCTGCGCCGCGATATATCCCCGGTAATAGAGTAACATCTCCACTGATACCTTCATCTAACGGACCCTTACCGCCGCTTCATCATAGGGTTCGCGCACCAGCAGGCGAGTCTAAGAATACTCTTCCATCACAGTCTCTCCCGTCTCTTCGTTCGACATTTGGCGAGCTCCGAGACTTACCCGCAGAACCCCCATCGGAGCAGGATATTGGACGTGTTCATCCAGGCCCATCGTCGACTTTCCCTACTTCGCCAGCTGGGAATCTAGGGCATAGGTTCAATTTGACTACCAATCTCCCGTCGTCACCCCGTTCACCACCAGATGGATATCGAACACTTTCACCACACTCCGCGACAGGTGCGAGTTTGCACTATTATCCAACAAATGGCACTCACCCTCGCGCTCCAACAGAGTATAGTAGTAGCAATGCTGGCGAGACTCCGAATACTGATCATTCCGCTTCTACACCCGCCACATCAACCTCGATTAACTCAACCTCAATTACTGACCGGATGAGTATCGACGGAATCACACATCCGCAGCCTATTTCCGGCTCGTATACATGTACGGTCCATGGATGCAATGCGGCACCGTTTCAGACACAGTATCTCCTCAACTCTCACATGAATGTACACTCATCTATACGGCCACATTATTGTCCAGTCAAAGGGTGTCCGAGAAGTGAAGGGGGTAAGGGCTTCAAAAGAAAGAATGAAATGATAAGACATGGCCTGGTACATGATTCCCCAGGCTACGTCTGCCCTTTTTGCCCTGACAGGGAGCACAAATACCCACGTCCAGATAATCTTCAGCGGTATGTTAATTTACTAACACTTCTCTGTGCTGTAGCAAGATGTCACATCCCAGAATTTGAATCTTGATACTAATGGTTTCTAGACATGTCCGTGTTCATCATATAGACAAAGACAAGGACGACCCGCAACTGAGGGATGTACTCGCTCAGCGACCAGATGGACCCAATCGTGGTCGAAGAAGACGCGGCCCACCGTCATAAACGGCTGGTGTTGGTTGGTATACGAAGTTGGTTGCTGAGAGTTGTCGCTGAACGAGCACGATTAACGATTTACGCCAAACCGAAATGTGATGGGAAGCGCTCTTTGCTTTGGCGTTATTTGTATGAGTACCTGGCGATTTGACGGGTCGGGCGACTGTGGGCTTCTTGCGTGTTGCCCAAGGTCATTGTTTAAGCGGAGTGAGGATTTGGAGGTACAGACAAGGCGTTCAGGATCTCAAATACCCGGTTGGGTCTATTTCGTTCATCATTTTATTTCCCAGGAGTATATCACTTGCGCCAGGGTGGCGTTGGGCAGCGAGCGTACACCTTGTTCGATTCTTCTTTGATATGCAGCATGATGCTGCCTTCAACACAAATTTATCATTTCTCGGTCGATGAATCTTTGCATCTTCTCAGTGCTTTGGACGATATGCATCATTGTGTAGGACCCAATACGCTGCTAACCCAGTCACTTGGCTAGACGAGTGCCCATGGCCCGACGTTGACAGGTCCATCACTGTGAATCTCTATCTCAATACACTCACCCACTTGAGGTGCGCCCATGGTCTCAATCACTAACCACATGCCCTCTCGCTGTATCCTTGCCGGCTCCATGTCGAGCTCAGGGGTTCGCACTATAGTTTTGAGTTCTTCGTATTCGCCGTCACCTGATGTTGCAATCGTGGTCCGCTCAGGATCCCATCCATGAGCCACGGAAACTCGTACCATCAGAGTGGATGAGGGTCGATTACCGGGATCGAAGCCTGGGCTGGTGACGCTTCGTGCCGTGACGCTCATTCGAGTTAACCAAGCCGCCGACAATTGCGCACGCCTGACTTCTTCACCGTCTGAAAGCTGGAACGGACTGAGTGTCTTGCGAAGTCTCCCGGCAGCATCGGCGGGTACAGGTTGTACTTCAACACTTGTCATGGATGAAATGCGGAGAAGAAAGTCGGCCAGTTGGCCTTGATCGAAGGTCGAACAAACCACGGTATATATTCCAGCATCAACTTGTGGAATGTTGACCACTGCACAGCCTCTGCGATACTCCCCAGATGAGCCCGCAAGATCTCGAGCCTTGAGTATCTGCACCCTCTTGCCCTGAGACCAGACTAGGTCGATATGCACATGGACATCTTGCATGTTTGTTGACAAAAGGACAGATAGAGGCCCTGCTCGTGTGAGCGATAACTTATACTGAGGGTTTGTAGCGTATGTTGTGCAAGCTGCACTCCCTCCTGCAGTCCTCCTCGTCCACGAGCCAGTGATTTCTTTCGTGTAAGTCATTGCGTCTTCTGCTTTTTTGACTGCCAGCTGATCTTGGGAGAAGAATGATAGAGTAAGAGTGTAGTCCGGTAACGGGAACTCGTGCTGGTCGATCACGATGGTATATCGCTTCCCAGGGCTTGTATCAAAACGGGCAAGAGTCTGCGGTGAGTCGACATAAGGGCCGCGATAGACGTCACCATCGCTAACTTGCACCCTATGGCCGTCATTGTCGAAGATTAGAATACTCATGTAACCCAGTTGTCCAGAGACTGCTGCCATTGAATCGGTCCTGTTCCGAGCAATTTCCAACTCTGCATCCACAAAATGTCTACTTACGAGAATCCATACTGGACCGCCAGTCGATGACTGGAGTGCATACTGGGGATTGTGTACCAAGAACGACGTCAACTCGGGAGGAGGCATATGCCAGGTAAAGTGGTGATCCTGACGATGGGGGAAAAGAGCGGGATTCCAGTTCAGATACATGGACTCGAAGTGTTGAAGGACATCCTCCAGGGTCATCCAGAAAGAGCCAGCGACGTGTGAGGTTGACGACTCGGCATCAAATGACAGAGGAATGCCTCCTTTCCAAACCGGCCCGTCACACCAAGGATTCTTGACCAAGAGTCTTCGACTATCACCAATCATCTCAAGATCCATGATAGCATAGTCGTGCTCTCCAATAAGACCCAAAATGTCTTCTTCTTCAGAAGAGATGCGACCAGTACCCAATGTGACCACGACATTCTCGGAATCATGTGCATTCTTGATTCGTCTCCAGAGCTTATCAACTTCGAGATCTTCCCTATAAGAGCCATTGAGAGGTCAGTCCACGTTACGATGCAATGCTATGGAGGCAGTGGATGTGAAGAGGAACAGTGGAAGATGCTCACCTTTGGAGAAAGATCTGTTCTGGTATCCATCCAGTAAGAACCCATAAGTCTGTGCCTGAGTTACTACCGGGGAAGTCATAGCCTCCTCGTATTTTTAGGTATGCCTTTTCCAACAAGGCTGGCCAAATCAGTTGAGGATTGATTCGGTCAACAACGTAGAGAGTTCGGTCACTGACGGAAGATGGAAGGCGTTCATCGATTACAACTCGGCGAAAGCACCCATTGAAGTATAGCTTCAGTACGTATTTGCCAGATGCAGATACTTTAGGTATGCCCTTTGCCTTATCAAATGGATATAAGATGGATGAAAGAATCTGTTGGATACCATTAGCGTACGTGAGAAACTCCTCATTTCAATGGGCCTTACCGATTTGCGGCCAGTCAAGATCTTCATAGCGGCACATAGACTGGCGACCACAGAACAATCCGTTGTAACGTCCTGAACCAGATCGCAGCCGCTACTAGAGTTCATGAAAACCTCGTCATCTGCTTCGACATGGGCGTGAAGGTCCCTTGGACGTTTCCATCCACCAAATGTAGCGGTCTGCCTCTGTGATAAAGTGAAGCTGGCATTATCGCTATAACAAAATCAGCAACAAACTAGGTGCGAGGTCAATCAGGGGGTTACTTACGTGAAAGGCTCCTCACCCGGGAGAAGTTGAAATTCTTGATCAGAGGGCTCTTTTGTCCATGGAGGGAAGAGATTTGAATGAAGTTTTGAAGTCCGTAACAAGACTTTGGGTATTTGGGTGAGTTCAGCTTTGAGCTTCTCGGCCTGAGCAATGAGTTGTTGACATTTCAATCGTAAACGAGTTGCATCTTTTTTGCTGGATGCCTCCCCAGCGGCTCGCATGTATAGTTCAGCAGCTTGAACGGCATAGTCGAGGGCCGCTTGGCCACTCGATGTCCTAATGAGAGACTCAGTGGCCTGTGATATAGCGTTAGTTGAATGAAGTTATACCAAGCCATGATGTAATCTGAATTGAGGCAATAAAGAATCATTGCTGCTCAGACAGATGAGACTGAACATGTGGCTGGAATGGACTCACCTGAGCTCTCTTCTCCATTTCTGTTTTACTGAAACATTGCCTCAATTATCCAGGCTTGATTGATTAATCGATGGTAAGTAAAGATAACAATCAAGAGCATTGAACCCCGCGGTGGGGGCCAGATGATTACTGCGCCCATCACGTTCTCCACTCAAATGAGCTCGACAGTTGGAATAGAAGACTCGAGTATTGCTTAAGATGATGAAGGGGGATGTAGTCAAAGGCCTAGATATAATGAGATATGTAAACTGGGTATTTGCTATCTATAAATGCTTACTTGATATGAATGTGATGTTTATCGTTCTAGACTTTCTTATCTCATATGGGGTTATGCATTAAAACGCACTCTGCAGATATGTTCGATTCATCATTCTTATAGGGTACACGTCCTAAATCTCAAATAACGTTGGAAGCATATATAAAGAATGCATCATATGCGATTAACGTTGACGTTGACATTTAATTTTAAAGTTATAGATGATCTCACTTTATCTGCAGTGTGCATCTTATCTCCATAATAACGTCATTAAACATCGTATTACTTACTGTAGGTAGGTAGGCACAAGCTCGAACCCGCCAAAGCCTTAGAGGGAGGCTCACTAACCGAGGTTCCATCCGCGGGTCAAATCACAGGCGGGGGCCCACCAAATCTGCCGAGACCGGTAGACTCGAACCTCGGCCCCGAACCGGTAGCGGACCGTTCAATCTTTGTGATAATAATAATAATGGACGGGCCCAGGAAATACAACCTCGAGATAGAATAGACATCGGTGTGAGCTGTGTCTTTTCTTTTTTCATCTTCCACCTCAACTTGATCTTCAACTGTTCACAGCTCATTCGATATGGCTGCGCAATCAAAGCCTGAGATCTCCCCCTGGGGTCGCGCCGTCGCTGGAGCTACGGGTGCTGTTCTTGCGAATGCGCTGGTCTACCCCCTTGATATGTAAGTTTCGTCTTTTGATATGGTGTTTGTCTCTTTATCCAGAGCAATATTGACCCTCAATAGTGTCAAGACTCGTCTCCAGGTCCAAATCAAGCCCGATCCCTCAAAAGCCCCTACGTCCTCCGACGAACCACACTACACCTCAACATGGGATGCCATCTCGCGCATTGTCAAAGATGATGGAATCAAGGGACTTTATGCTGGCATGAATGGTTCTCTGATTGGTGTTGCGTCCACCAACTTTGCCTACTTCTACTGGTACACCATTGTCAGGACCCTATATTTCAAGTCTCGCAAGACAGATGCGCATCCCTCTACCGTCGTCGAACTCGCCCTGGGTGCCGTCGCAGGAGCCATCGCCCAGGTCTTTACCATTCCTGTTGCTGTTGTCACCACGCGCCAGCAGACAGCAAGCAAAAGCGATCGAAAGGGTCTCATAGACACAGCCCGTGAGGTCATCGATGGCCCAGATGGTGTATCGGGTCTCTGGCGCGGTTTGAAGGCCAGTCTTGTCCTCGTTGTCAATCCTGCCATCACTTATGGCGCGTACGAGCGACTAAAGGACATTCTATTCCCAGGCAAGACTAACCTGCGGCCATCGGAAGCATTCTGTAAGTGTCCAGAAACAACCATCTTCCAGCTATCTATCCATCTGCACATGTGTCCTAACTATGGCTGGTAGTCCTGGGTGCCATGTCCAAAGCTCTCGCAACTATCGCTACTCAACCACTCATTGTAGCCAAAGTTGGTCTCCAGTCGAAGCCTCCGCCTGCTCGAAATGGCAAGCCTTTCACCAGTTTTGTCGAGGTGATGAAGTTCATCATTGAGCACGAAGGTGTACTGGGTCTTTTTAAGGGTATTGGACCGCAGATCCTGAAGGGACTCATCGTTCAAGGCATCCTTATGACCACAAAGGAGAGGTAAGATATACGCCTTAACATGAAATTACTCGCAGTGACTGACTGACTGACTCTCCTTGTAGGGTTGAGCTTATGTTCGTCCTCTTGATCCGATATATCAAGTCTATCCGCCTTCAGAAACTCAGCAAGACGGCCGAGAAGACCGCAGCAGCAGCCGCTTCACACAGTGTTGCTGCCAAACCCGTCACAACAGCATAAGCAGTGCACGGTTGATTCTTAGAAACAGCATCGGTGTTTGGGAGATTGATATTCTGCAAATTGGGAATAGAATCGGATTGGTGTTTTGTGTTTGTACATTTTGCGATAGTAATAAGCGCGCACTATTCCTCCTGATCATGAAAATCTTCGACTTGCCTTGAAACCACACATGGTACATAGCAACACAAGCCATCAAAACCCAACTTATTCGATTATTGGCGATACGGTCAAGACTGGCTGATATTCTTCTAGCCCCGTCAGATTTTCGATAGATGACACTTCTAGAAACTCAGGCAGAATGAGACGACATGACTTGAAATAGGGGACTTCCGTGACCGATCAGCATTTGTGAGCGATTCTCTATAAGCATGTTCTTATTAGTTTGTAAGGTTCTCAATGAGAACCGCCATACATGAGGTGGAATTGATATTGATTTAGCCAAGCCAATTGGGAGGTCAGAAGACTTCAGACCTCAAATGAGGGGACAAAAATAAACTTATTAAAATGCACACTAAAGTACTTAGAGCTTTACCTAAACATTTTTGACACTTAGGATTGACGTACTGAGTCTGGTTCAAGGTGGGGAAGGTTAGCACGTGCACGCTGCCCTCCACTTTCGCACTTTCGCATTAGGTCAGCAAAACAGCGTTTCCCTCTAGGGCTTGAGGCTAGAATCGCACACAATTCTACCTTTCATCTCGCAACTTCGTGATCCGTCTCCGTCGACACAGGGAATCAAACAGCAGCAATGGCGAGTACGTGCAAATTCAGAGAACGCTTAAAATGAGATTTATAGATCACTGACATTATCGCAGAGTCAAAGAACAGCTCCCAGCACAACCAGTCGCGCAAGGCGCACCGGAACGGGTAATTATTTCGAATTTCGTACATCGTCGACTATTGCTGACTCCTGCGTAGTATCAAGAAGCCCAAGACTTCTCGTTACCCCTCTCTCAAGGGTACCGACCCTAAGTTCCGACGAAACCACCGACATGCTCTTCACGGCAACATGAAGGCTCTGGTACGAAACGCACCCCCCGAGCAATCGACGTCTACGCACGATGCAGTTGGCTAACAAATTCTACAGAAGGAGGCTAAGGAGGGCAAGCGCGAGGCTGTCTAAGATATCGGCAAAGGAAAACGGAGGCGTCAATTTGGAGCATTCGCATTGCTCGGGCATTGCTCGGTTACGGCACACAAACGATAGAACTCACGCAAAATGAAACGATGGAAATACATACCATGCGGTTAGCCCGATGAGAAAGAAGGTGGTGGATGCCGATACGTACGTCAGGTCACGTCCCGGCGTTCCAGCGTTTTGATGGCCCCGAGTAAAGCATGTTGCTTGGTTTCCAGGAGCATGAGGTAGTAGACGGAAAAACTTCTCCCTGAACTCCATCCTACAACCTCCAATTTTGCTTTTCGCTCGCAGTGAATTTGTCCGTGACATGCTATTCAGAACCTAATCTGTTCCCATGTAATAGCTGACCTACCTATTCTTGTGACTCGCTAGTGGTGGTCGGGTACCCTGAATTTTGAGCTGCACCATACCCCTGTTTCAAATGCTTCATCGCTGAACCTGTCATTCGATCATTCACTTGAGAGAGTGTTTCTATTCATGTCTCAACCTTGTGATGCATTGATTGGCTGCATCTTGGAGCTACTTCGTGGTTTCAATTACTCTTATGCCATCAGTACGGTTCTTGCAAGAGGATGACAGATTCCTAATTATCTTGACTAAACCTTTCCTGGAGACTCTATCTCCGTTTCGATCATGATTGCTGATAGCCAAACCATTTTGCCACAATGAAACCCTCAAGCGCCTGAGGCAACAATGTTTATTAGCAAGGATTAATGGGCTTTTTCTGCTACCGATAGGCCCGTGAGCCCTTGGCGGGCGGGCACCCACTCCCCGATTAGGTAAGCCCAGGGGCTGAGGCCTTCGCAGTAGTCGAGGTGCTAAGTTATCGGAACACGAAGACATTCTGCTCCCGTCCCGACTATCCCTCTGTCCTTTGACGAGCTCATCTCAAGAGGACGCCGGTCCTTTGTTTCATACATCGGCGGGATTTAATCAGGATTTCTGTGGCCTGCCTGGAAGCAGACTTCGTCCCTTCGTTGACTCCCTGTACCTACTTAGGTGTCGTTTATACTCGGTATGACGCCTCCCCTCTCGGCCGCTTCTTCTAAGTTGTCGAACCAGCCTGGAAATCCTTTCAACAGAGGGCTATCTCTCTCCCCTGAACATGCCTCTTGCTAACATTGGAAACTTGCAGCACTGTTCGTCGTTTGGCAGATAATGTTCTAAATTTCCTGCCTTGCTTCAAGTCTAAGCTCCTTTGAGGTCAGCCGGTCACTGCAGGAGTCGAGAGACGATTCTTGTAACATCCATATTTGCTTGCCACCGTCACATTCTGCTCACGTCGCTATTTTACTACTACTACCAACAACCCCTTTCGAACCTACCGACTCTCGATAATGCTCAACATGTCTGGAAACCACGTCATCGGAAACAGAAACAGCACGCCCGAGGCCAATAACACCTCCACCTTGCGGCCGCCGTCTTCTAGAGCCGTTGGCTCTGGTCATTCGCTTCGCGCCTCCGCCGATATGGCGTCTCTTACTGGCCCTTCCCCCTCCAGCCGCATTCGACCCTCCTCCGATTTCTATGGACAGGCTCAGCAGAACCTTGGCCCCAACAATGCTGAATCGGACTCTCAGGACAAGATTGCCCAGCAGTGGATTGCAGACATTGACCAGTACGAAACGACGCTCGAAGAGATGGCTGCTGCTACCCTCGACCAGGATTTCAAGGATGAGCTCAGTGCCATTGAGCAATGGTTCCGTGTCTTGAGTGAGGCTGAACGCACTGCCGCTCTGTATGCCCTGTTGCAGCAGACGACTCAGGTTCAGATTCGGTTTTTCATCCAAGTACTCCAGCAGATGGGAAAGAATCATCCCATGTCAGGAGTGTTGTCTCCTGCCAGCTTCGACAAAGGTATGTCTGTTGGCAATGCTGGCCTTTGTTCGTGTCTAACGTATCCTTCTCGTAGATCCCATGTCAAACCGCCTCAGCGATGCAATGAACAAGCTCAATGTCGACTCTGCCCGCAATTCCATGGCACGCAACTCGGTCATCGCCCCGTCCAACAAACGACACTCGGGGCTTGACCCTTCTACCATTAGCGCTATGTTCCCCGATGCTGCGGCAGCTATTGCTACAGAGAAGGCCAAGTTTACTCAACAGACTGGAAATCCGCCCTCATCGAACCGCAACAGTGCTGCCTTGGATCATCGCTCGTCCATGGCTGCCCCATCCATCAGTGCGCCGCAGGATAGCCGCGATGCTGGACCTGCTAGTTCTTCGCCTTGGAATAGTGGCGGGAATGCGGACTCTGGCAAGGCAACATCTGGTCAGGCCCCTATGGGTCAATTCGTGCAGCCGACACCGTCAGGTGGACTTCGCTCTCCACGTCCGCAATTGTCAAGCAACAATACGATTCAGCAAACGACACTCAATGCTCCGGAAAAGAATCCTGGGGACTTGCCTTTGCTCTCTCCGTATAACGCTAGCAGCGGAAACTGGGCGTCAATGGTCAACACCCCCATGACTGGCACTTTCAACTCAGCCAATACCGGAGGCAATCAGGCTGATATGGTTGCCAACGCCACTGCTATGAAACTCGCAGCTTTGTCTACAGTCAACAATCGATTTGCGTTGGATGACGTGCGCAAGTACCGTCGAACTAGATCCAATGATGGCACACCCGGCCAGAATCCTGTCTCCGCTGGTCCACAGCCCGGGATCAATCTTCCGAACAACGTTGTCATGATCAATGAGCATGGTCAAGTCCTCAGCAGAGAGCAGCTCATGGCTCTTCAGGCACAGCAAAACATTGGGTTGGGCGGCCAGCGTTCTCGTCCCAGCTCTCCTGGGATTGCCATGCAACCTGGATTGCCTCACATGGCCCCGTTCACCTCCCCGCAGAACAATGGATTCCTCAGTGCGTACGATGTTTCTTCGCCTTTGATGACTGGTGGTATGCAGCCTGTCAACCTGGGTGGCCTTGGAATGCCTGGTCACGAGGGTTACTTATCCGACCATTCTGACATGGTTCGTGGGCGATCTCCTCGGGGTAGACGAGGTAGCTCTAAGCCCCCTGAGGATCCGACGGACCCAACGCTTTTGCAGGATATCCCTAGCTGGCTCCGCAGTCTTCGTCTTCACAAGTACACCGATAATTTGAAGGACATGAAATGGACAGACCTTATTGAGTTGGACGACAAGGCCCTCGAAGAGCGTGGTGTCAACGCCCTTGGTGCGCGTCGAAAGATGCTCAAGGTTTTTGACCAGGTCAAGGGTAAGTGCTTGCAAGCCACTGCTGTATGAGAACATGTGCTAATGTTATCGCAGAAGCCAAGGCCGATGGAAAACTGGGCTAGAATCACCATAACCGGGCATGCATATATAGAGACCTGCGAAAACGGGCGTGGAGAGGTTCAACATTGCACACATTGTGTTGGACATGGGTTATAACCCTTTTACAGACTCGATTTTGTATTGTACAGAAAGATGAAAGGTCGATTGGGATCAAAATTAATAGTTCGAGTGCGAAAACTCATGAGTTTGCACTAGATCATGTTGTTGATAGTCACGCCTCATTTTATTTTGCATTTTTAAATGGGTCAGTCCTTCGTCGATACTTGTTAAGGTGATTTCGTGATTTGTTTGTCATGGTCTCTCTCGTCTGCGGCCACCTTGCGCTTCTGAAGTATTTTGAATGGTTGTTTCTTCTCAAGTATAGGTATAGTAGTTTTTGATATTGGCCTGAGGGTCTAGCTCTCAACATAAACCCATGTATCTTGATCACAGGTAATGTATAAATGGAGTCTAAGGCGTGAGAATTGTGAGGCTCATTCAGCCCTTGAGCAAGAAAGAATCTTCATTTACCATGACAACTACTGATATACTACGCCCGAATGTTTGAACTTACTAAACATAGGTAGTATGAACAATAATACATCTATTTTAATTTCTGGACTAGCATTTTCTGTGAGATCTTCCATTCCTTGGCTCTGTTCTTACTCAAAGCCTGTTCCCATCACGTGCAGTTCGCCACACTGAGCCACATTTCATCCGCCACAGCCATCCTATCTTTTGTCAACATCACGACCTCTTCCAAGTTGCCATGACCAGACACATCATCCTTACGCATCAAGAAATCACACAAAATCTGGTATTTTGTCTCGAACAGAAAAATAAGAAATGATGGAGAGGTTAGGATCTCTTCTCATAAGAGGGATACGATATACTGACTGAAAGCAGGCAACAAGACAACGCTTCAGATGCAGACTCTGACTTGGAGGAGCTGGAGGGAGATATTGCCAAATTGGACGAGACTGTTCGGACATTCTTAGCAGATCAACGTGGTGAAAATGATCCATCACCTGCGGCTCGTGGACTTCCTCGAGGAAAAGGAGCCCGAGGTCCACGAAAAGCAGCCAAACCTCGAGGAGATATTACAGCACGACTATCCAAAGTGAACCAAGCATTTCTTAGCGGAGACTATTCCCTAGCACTGGACCTCGTTTTTGAGGTCATCAGAATCAATGCAGAAACACACCAAGCATGGACGACGCTATCATCAATTTTCCGTGAGCAAGGTGATATGGGCAAATCGTTATCTGCAATGGTCTATGCAGCTCATCTCCGCCCGAAAGACGTGAACGGCTGGATCCAGTGCGCCTCATTTGCACTCGAGAACGTGGGTGATGACGAGGCTGGGAACCTCAACACCGCAAGGCTTTGCTATTCTGCTGCTCTTCGGGCCGACCATACAAATATCGACGCTCGCTTGGGTAAAGGTCTGGTTTGTCACAGACAAGGTCATCTGGCAGCTGCTATCTCTGACTACAAAGTTGTTCTGGAGCACCGACCCTACGACCTTGAAATTGTCAGAAAACTCGCCGAAGCTTGTGTTGATAATAAACAAGCGGAGGCAGCTGTTCCGAGCGCAATCGCAGCCTACAAGCGGTTTTTTGATCACGAAAGGACAAAGCCTCATATGGAAATTATGGAATCTCCATGGCATGATATTGGAATCTATGTGGAGCTTTTTGCAGCGACAGGGCGTTATCAGGAGGCCATCCAAGAGTCCAAGTCGCTCTCTCGATGGCTATTGGGGAGAGAGGCCGAGGAGTACTGGGATCAATGGACTTCTGACGACCGCGAGTGGGATATGGATGACGAACGACGGGCTGCCGTTCCTGAATTCACTGCAGGAGTCTGGAGTCCTGAAAGTTATGGTCAATCATTTCCTTGGGACCTGCGTGCTCGGCTGGCAATATACCGGTTTCGGCTGGGCGATGAGGAAGAAGCAATGGTAAAGTATGAGTACATTCTGTCGAGAATCGTCTAACGTCTTGGAACAGAGGCATTTGCTGTGGTTTGAACCGGAGTCAAGTCTCACGAGAGAATTTGCTGGCGACTTTCCCTTCCTAACATTCGACCTGGCCGAAGAGTTGGCTCATCGAGGCCATACACCATTAGCAATTTCATACTATCAGATACTTCGCGATTTACCTGGAGATGCTGATGCAACCATTCTTCTGCAACTGGGACGATGTCATTCGGCAATAGGAGAGACAGCCACAGCCGAGGAGTATTTTCTCGCTGCCATTGATGCTGATGAAGACAACATTGACGCCCGTATTGAACTGGCCAATATGTACGAAAAGGCTAGGGAAGAGGAAGAAGCTCTGATCTTAGCAGCCGAGGCAATAGCCCTCCGACAAGCTCGGGATCAAAATCTCGAGGGTCATCAAGACGGTACCACAGATGCTGAACAGCCAAGCCGCCGGGCTCCACGACGGGCTCAGGCCGTTCCTCGAAGAACAGATGCTTTCGGAAAGCGTCTTATCCCGCGACGATATCGGCCAAAGCGACTGGCGGGTGCTGATAAGCGTCGACAAGAGGAGCAGGCTCGTGCCATGAAGCTGGCTGAACAGTACGAGATTGTGCAGGACTTGCGTAAAAAGATCAAGGAAGGACAACAAGACCTGATACCAACATGGATGGCCTCATCGAAGGAACTTGTAGATGAGTTCCGATCGATCAAGAAATTCTACACTTGGGACAAGTATTTGCACTTCCTGGGGCCGAAGAACAATTTGCAACAGCAGGAAGCTGATAAACCACAAACCGAGCTTTCACAGATGTACGAAAGACTTGCTAGGAGTGAGTTGCATTGGTCTAAGTTGATATATGTGATATATGCTAATGCGAATTTCAAAAGCACTCGCTCCGCAACCTGGAACCGAAGGTCGAGAAGCTGGGACTTCTGAGCCCGATGCTCACCAAGGAATTTCATTCAACAACTGGCTCGACTTATTTCTCGATTACGCCATCGGACTTGCTATTGCACACCGACGTGACGAAGCTTATCAAGTGTGCGAAGCCGCCCGAGATTCGACGGCATTTCAAGCTTCAGAGCATGGGTTTATGATCCATGTGGCTTGGAGCGGTAAGCCTATTGGTCATAACATTATGAAAATGATTTACTGATGGAACCAGTTTGCGCCATCTATACAAGCGACGAGGAGAAATGTATTGCGACAGCTCGTCAGTTGATGAGAGAAGGTGCAACGTCTGATTCATACCGAATTTTTGCTCTACTATCCAACCTATGCCAATCTCCTGTATCCTGGTATACATCAGGGCCCGCGCAGAAGTATATTCTTCGCCAGATCAAGGCTATGGATGAGGCTTATACCGGCGATGACTCCAGTTCTGAAACGGGCGAGAACAGAGAGCCAGTTTTGGATGCTTGTGTCCTGATGCTTTACGGCCACATTCTGTTTACGTCGACAAGTTACACGTACGCTTTAGGTATCAACATCATCGACTTCGTCGTTGTGAACTTACTCACTTTTCTCTGTAGGCTACTTTCTACGATCGCTGGCTCTGGACCCCGAGAATCCAATGGTAAATCTGAGTCTCGGACTGGCATACGTTCACTATGGTCTCAAGCGACAGTCTACCAACCGCCAATACCTACTGCTGCAAGGGCAGACATACTTATCGCGATATGTTGAGCTGGGACAACCGGGGTCCACAGAAGGAAAGACTTGGACCAAGGCAGAGGCGTACTACAATATCGGTCGCCTTTACCAGCTCTTGGGCGTTAACTACCTAGCCCACGACTACTACTCAAGAGCGAAAAGAGCTTGTCGTGAATCTCACGGACGTGCTAAAGCAAAAGGTCTTGAGGTTATGGTGCTTAGTAATGAATTAATATCACTAGTTATTAATGAGAATAACTTAAAAGCCCTTAGTTTACTTAAAGCAAAGGTTAAACTATAGGTATTATATAATAAAATATAACTTTTAAAATTTAATTTATATAATTATTTTTTCTTAATTTTACCTTTAGTTTATATAACTATTTTTTTACTAAGGGCTGTTGCTCCTGAGGGCAAGGATTCCATCGTTGTTCTCGTCCCTGTCGGTCATCTTTTGTCAGACTCTGAAGGAACACATCGAGG
>JACYFE010006144.1:0-31567 GCA_014764975.2 Fusarium sp. DS 682 | reverse complement strand
TGCTGAGACAAGCGCTGCCGAAACCACCACTGCTGAGACTAGCGCTGCTGAGACCACCACTGCCGATGAAACTACTGCTGAGGAGTCTACCACTGTTGCCGAGACCACCACTGCTGAGACTACTACTGCTGAGACAAGCGCTGCTGAGACCACCACCGCTGAGACCAGTACTGCTGAGACTACTACTGCCGAAACGAGCGCTGCCGAGACCACCACTGCTGAGACCAGCGCTGCTGAGACTACCACTGCTGAGATTACCGCCTCTACAACTTATGCTGAAACATCTGGCACCGAGACACTCACCACCGAGACTGCTGAGCCCACTGCTGACCAATCTTGCGACAATGGCGGCTTGGACTATGCCATCTACCAGCACGAATTTTACAACTCTGATGCTCCCCACTTCTCGTCTCTTGATGTCGGTTACTTCCATACCGCTGAGCCCACGTTTGAAGGCGTCACCTCGCGAATTGGAATCCAGCCTGGCACCGATTGGACCCAGCCCTTCACTATCTACGAGGGCAGCCCTGAGCAGATGTGGCAGTTCAAGGCTGTCGATCATCGCGGATTCCTCTATGCCCCTGAGACTGGTACTTATGAAGTAACCGTCCCCAACTCTGATGAGATTACACTCGTTTGGTTCGGCGAGAAGGCCATTGACTCGTGGACTCGTGCCAACGCCGATGTTGAGCAAGATTACCCCGGTGGCACTTCCAAGACCTTCACCATTGACCTCCAGGCTGGCACTTACACTCCATTCCGACTCCTTTGGGCTAACGCTCAGGGAGAACTCAACTTCATTGCTGAGGTCAAGGCTCCTGGTGGAAACGTCATTGTTAACGGTGATGGTAGCGATAACAAGTACTTTGTTCGCCGTGCTTGTGATGACAGCACACCTACTTTCCCTGCTTTCAGCGAGGGTGGTTAAACTTGGTTTAGCTACTCTTTTCTCAAGATACATATAGCAAAGCATATAGATAGCACTTCTTGCTTCAAGCTTAGAATACTTTTAGACTTGTAGCTCTTTTAATACATAATACCCAAAAGCAACATTGCTATCTTTAGCTACCAAGACGTACACTTGCCATACCGTGAAATTCGTGCTAAACAACATCAGGTAATCTCGTCTTTAGTGGCTGTCAATGAAACTCATTCATTGGAATTTATATTGAAAGTAGACACTAATCTACAGCCCGGATACCTGTTTCCGTAATGCATGTCTGCATCTCCTTACTTCGAGGATCCGTATTGAGGACTGCCCTTGTCGGTTGTTTGTTTAGGGAAGACAAAAGTCCTTCCTTCAGAGGATGACGCTGATATAGGAAGCTCTTGTACTCGTTTTAGATACTGATGATCATTACCATGGCCAATCAAGGTAACCCGGCTTATGAAGGAGACGTAAATGGTCTCAAATAGGCTGTTGGTAAGTGATTGTTGCTTGTTGGATCGGGACAAACAAAAGGCCTTGAATAGTCCGTGCATTTTTTCTTGACATCCACAATAATCGTTAGCATGCTCAACGGATGTTATTCAGGTACTGTAGCCTTTAGACATGAAAATGAAAGGATTGTAGACAAAAGTCCTTCATTTTTAACCATATGACGATAGTATTGATCCTTCTCGAATCATTTGCCGGAAATGGCAATGACCAGAAGCACGTGGGATGTAAGCCTGAAGCCTGGACAGCTGAGAGCTTGGCCTCGGATACGTTTATCCAAATTATTCACTCGGATTTAAGACTGTAGTGGAGAATCCTAGGATTATGCTGATCCAATCCTGGCATTAGAGCAACGATGATCGGCAGGCTAAGTCTTACACTCAAAATACACTGCTTATGCTCAGCCTTTTCAGCTTACTTTGTCAGAGTATTAGCTCCAATTACGATATTTCCGGTTTCTTGAAGACTTTAGCGCCGGGAAGGCTAGTGCGGCTCATAGATCGAACTGTTCTGGCCATCATAACTATCCGAGTCTCAGTCCGCCTGTGCCATTTGACTAACAACGTCAGAAAAGATAACGCTGTGTTTCTTTGCTAGTGAGTAGAATTATTATTGCGCTTCATATATTACAGGAACGCATTTTGTAGTTACAAATCGAAGGGGAGGCCACGTTTGCGACATGGTGCGCTTGGCTGAGTGATGGGTATTTATATACGTTAGACGCGAACACCGGCTTTTAGAGTGGAGAGTTTGTCTCAGTAACTTGGCTGTAAATTCAATGAGGTCATTAACTCCGTCTCACCATCCTTGCGAGGCCGATTCGGAGCACTCATACATGGTTCGGAATGTGCCTTACACAAACCACATTAGAAACAGTTTCTCCTTCTGACTGTCAGCCGATGTATTTCATGGGCTCGAGGCATAAACATGGATATGTTTAGTAACTGAGCTGCTCCAGAAAAGTATATAAACTTCAAATACTCCTCTGATACGATTCTAAATCATCAACTTCACTGCATTCTCATCTACAACACATCATTACAAACTACCACTACCTTCAAACTCTACTCTATATCCCATATTCTTTAACCATTACGATGCATTCTCTTACGGTCTTGGTCGCAGCTTTCACTGCCTTGGCTACTGCCCATCCCGCACAGTCTGTTCCTGACAATCTTCAAACCCGTGCTGATCCTGTCCTTGGACCAGCAACTTGTCCAAGTGGTGATAAATTCAAGCTCAACGAAAATGACGCCGTCGAAGGTGCTGAAGCCTTTAAGAAGTGGATCGAAAGCGGTGCTGATGGAAAGGTTCATCTCAGCGGTAACTTCAAGGGCAACCTAGGGGTATGATTTGGGTTTCTGTTGTTGTGTCCACAGCTAACCTGAGGTTCTAGCAAACTTACGGTGGTATAACTTTCTTCGCCTGTGACTACAAGAGTGGAGGAGCGGGAAGCTTTATCAATGGCAACTTGGTCGAAGCGGTCCTTGGCAAGGGGCAGTACCTCGATGTCAAATGCGACAATGCCCGTGGTGGCTACGAGCGCAGCAATGATCTCACTATTGGTCGAACTTTTGTAAGTTGATCCTGTACTTCATACGATACGAATGCAGATCAGCCTGGGACATCTCTAACATGTTAATATTTAGAGCGGTGACCATTATTGTTAAATATACGCAGACCTTCGGAATGGCCCACGTCTTGGTCATCTAAAGCCTACATGGCTTGCTCAGCGATATCGCAGGGATGTAACGATGGATTAGTAACATCAAGATTGATACATATGGTTATATGGATAACAATATACCTGTCCTTACCTAGATTCACACTACTATTCTTTACCTCTACCAATAAACACTGTCTCTACCGATATTACAAGCTTGCTGCTACCAGAACTTTACCCTTGCACTAGTGACATAACCAATATTTTTTATTATGATATTGCCTTAAATAAAAGAACACATCGTTTTTAAGAAACCTGATAGTGGTTTTAAGGCATTCCGGATCTCTTTAAAATACATACTTAAACTCCAAGCTCTGATCTCCCTCCTTGCCATTACTGTCCTTACCCTCTGCGATCAACTTCTCCTTCTGTCGCATGCGGTACTTCAGTAGTGCATAAATAAGCCCGACACAAACAAGCGCTAAGACTTCTCCTCCAAGCGAGATGGCATTACCCATGACATATCGGGGAGCATCCTTGATTGGATAGATCTGTGATGCAGCCATTCCAGAGGCATTCGCAAGTGAGATGAGCATAGAAATCGCGACAGAGCGTTTATAGTCTGGCTGCATGTTGTTTGATACCCATCTGTAAAGTATTAGCGCACGCCCTCAGCACCATAGAGTTGAGCAGTTGGACATACGTCACCAAAACAGTGTTGAAAGAGTAGACACCACCACCGACCAGGAACATAGCAAAGAATCCCGCAGCCTTGTGCCCTGTTCCAACGACGATGGAATATCCAACAATGACCAACAGGGGCGAGTGGATAAGACAGATAGCTCGGCGATTGAGTCGATCTGAGACGTAAGTAGTGGCAGCGGTGAAGATTGACGCGAGAACGTAGACGGGGATGCTGAGATAGTTGGCTTGCAGGGAGGTGTAGCTGTGTCTATTGTTAGCACAGTCACGAGACATGATGTCACTACTTACTCAAGACCCTTCAGGAGGGTTGGAAGAAATGTGCCAAAGCCGAAGAGTGCAATTGAAGCGCAGAATAGTGAAACGGAAGCTAGCCAGACTAGTGGATCAGTGAGGGCCATGACGACTTGCTTCCATGAAAAACCTTCAGTTTCCTTGAAAGGATGGTTGCGCTCTTTGATAAGAACCATAGTTGACTTCTCTTCCTCCGAGAGAAACCAAGCTGTTTGTGGAGAAGTGGGAAGGCTTAGCCAGCAAACAGCTCCAATGACGAGTGAGATGGCACCCTCAATAATGAATAGCCATCTCCACGCTGACAAGCCATGCCGCGCACCCATTGACTGAATGCCATAGGCAATCAATCCACCAAGTGCTCCTGAGAGTGCAATCGAGACATAGAGAACAGCAACTCGTTTTCCTTGTGAAGCAGGCGGATAAATCTGAGAAACGACAAAGGTGAGGGAAGGGAAGAGGCCAGCCTCGAAGAAACCAAGCAAAACTCGACAGGCGATGACCTGACCATAGCTGTGCACGAAACCAGTTCCCAAAGTGATGATACTCCAACTGATGATAGCAATAGCAAGGACTCGACCAGGACCGAACTTCTTGACCGCGAGTACCCATGGTGTTTCGAATACAACGTATGAGATGTAGAAGTACATCGATACATCGTTGAATTGAGTTCCATGCATGCCTGTATCTTCTTCGAAACCGAATACACGAGCGTTTCCTTGGGTCGTCATGATTAGCTTACTGAAAGCTGGAGCTCAAGGATTGGGGTTAATTACCAATGTTTGTTCGGTCGAGGTATGCAAACAGCACGAGCAGTGCCATTTGCGGCATGACAAACTTGTCAAACTTGGACAAGACCTTTCGCTCAACTTTGGTGATGTCATTCATCTCGCCCGAGTTCTGATCCAGCTCATGGTCAAGCGGCGTTTTGAGCTCTGACTGCTTCTCGGATGCCTCCATCATTGCGACAGGTTCTAAACTTTGAAAGTGATGGTATGTAATTTCATGGAGCCACAGGTCTGAAGAGTGGATTACGGGCTCAGACCTACCCTTTTAAGGTCTTTGGAGCATGCATGTATGTCCGAGTTATCACCAGGTGATCGGCAACACGAGTTAAGCCATGTTCACTTATCCACCCCCGCATTTGATAGTCAGATAGTCAAGTTGCAATAACCGTCGGCGGAGTAAATGTACTCCACAAATGGAGTTGATTGTATGGTAAATCTTGCCTATTTCATGATTGTACATGATAGAGGGAGATAAGAGATAAGAGCGATATGAGATGATAAGGTTTCATTAGAGTCAGTAAGAACTGGAAGCTGAAGTTGTAGCATCACGGCGCACCGAGGTGTCTTAAATGCAGACTGTTTATGGCCAATCTCTTAATTGGAAAGGCGTTTATAAGCTTAATGATAAAGTTCTTATCCATTAACCGTACAGCCAGCCGTTAAAAGTTAGAAACAGCCTCTTACCCCGCGTTTTCAACAACCTTGCAGCCATGCAAAGCCATGAAAAAGGTTATGTCATAGTTCAACGGGAATGACGGGAATAATTCCGAGCTCCAATAAGCTTCCCAACGGAGAGTAGTCTCCGCCGACGGCCGAAGGCGGATTGAGACCCACTTGTATCACTCGGCCGTAACCCCAACTTCGAGAGCGAATTACGACCGTCGGGGTCGATAAGGAATGCCGAGGGAGGAGAATTATATACATAATTAAACAAGTTCAACATTCAAATGTCCTTATCTAAAGATTGGTTGAGGTCCGACGTTGACTGAATCTTACCTATCTGGATAGTGTCTTGAACTTGCTGAAGCTCCTTGCTTGCATCATAAACACACGAATATTGAGCCATCATCATGGGTTCTCTCAGCCTACCACCGTTCAAAATTAGCGAAGCAGATCTCGCAAAATCACTTCACGAAAGCTGCCAATTTGGCGCCGCGCATCGTTACGGAAAGTGAGTCGCTCCCCCAGATCCTTCATTTCACGAAATGCTAAATTGAATATCCTAGAGCTCCCACCGAAACCGGCATGGCTCGTCTAAGCCTCGACGACTCTGACAAACAAGTGAGAGATTGGTTCATCAGCTACGCCAAGTCGCTCGGCTTGAAGACATCGATTGATCAAATGGGAAATTTGTTTGCAATTCGACTAGGCAAGAACAATGATTTGCCCCCGGTCATGATGGGCTCTCATCTCGATACGCAACCTACTGGCGGCCGATACGATGGTATTCTTGGTGTTATTTCTGGTCTTGAGGTTCTCCGAACATTGAATGATCACGGATACGAATCCGCAGGACCAATTGGAGTGGTGAACTGGACCAAGTACATATCAGCAACCAAAATGCGTTAACAACTTTGCTAATCATTTCTCAGTGAGGAGGGCGCGCGTTTCCCCAAGATGGCAGTTTCATCAGGCGTTTGGGCCGATGTCATTCCTCTTGATACAGCTTGGGATCTTAGAGAAGTGCTGGTCGCTAATCCCAAGTCAATGAAGGAAGAGCTGGACAGGATAGGCTACTGCGGCGAGCAACCCGCTGCATATAAATCGAATCCTTTCGCGGCTCATTTCGAACTACACATCGAGCAGGGCCCAATCCTGGAGGATGAAGGTCTCAAGATTGGTGTTGTTCACGGTATGTTGGGCATTTTAAGCCCGTTGAATTATTACTGATGGTTGGGAAAACAGGTGTTCAAGCATTCAAGTGGTTCAATATCACTGTCAAAGGCCGCGACAGCCACGCCGGAACAACACCACTATACGCACGCAAAGATCCCGTCCTCTCCGCCAGCAAAATGCTCGTCGCCGCCAACACAATCGCCAAGAAATTCGACGGTCTCGCAACAACCGGTATTTTCACCACAGACCCCGGCACTGTCAACACCATGGCGCATACCGTCAAGTTTACTCTCGATCTCCGTCATGTCAAGGACGAAGTGCTTGCGGAAATGGTGAAAGAGTGCGAAGTCGAGTTCCAGCGCATCTCCCAAGATGATAGCGAAAAGGGTTGTGAGGTCGATTGGGAACTTCTCGTGGACAGTCCAGCTGTCAAATTTAACCAAGAGTGTATTTCGGTCGTGGAGCAGAGTGCTGCGGATGTTTGTTCGACGTTACCGCAGAATGCGGAGGGCAAGCTTTGGAGACCTATGATCAGTGGCGCTGGACATGATAGCTGCTATACGAATCGGGTTTGCCCGACCAGCATGATCTTCACACCGACGAGGTCGGGAATTAGCCATAACCCTACAGAGTATTGCTCGCCAGAAGATTGGTAAGACCCCTTCTGTCCCTGTAGTAGTTGATGCTAACATTATGTAGTGCTCTCGGCGCAAATGTTCTTCTTGGAGCGGTTTTGCGATATGACAAGTTGCGCGCAAACAAAAGCAAGTAATTCAAACAGTAGATCATATGTGTTATCATTTTAATGTAGGAAAATGCAAAACTTATTTCCATATAACCAAGAGTGTTTTGTTAAGGTAACAGTGATGGGCGTGACTGGAGAAAATATCTAACAAGTCATAGAAGATCTGTAGTAAATGGAAGCCAGGATAGCTAGGAAAAGTGTTTATAGTCGTGGACTCCAGAAACAATAAGACATTCGGTTCATGATAAGTCTGTTTAATATTTCAACAATTCAGATCAAGGCAATCCCTCACAGACTTAAAAACTCTATTTTTGGGTCAAGCCTGTAATGTGAAGAAGACACAATTTTTGCTTTTTATTAAACTTTTGCTGCCTTAACTTATATTCTACAGCCTGCTCATGCTCCCATCCCCTCGGGTACCAGACAAAAAAGCACGCCAAGAGCTGCTTTCAACTATGGTCACGTGCGTCGGATATCGGCGGAAACTCGGACCCCGCTAGTTCGGTATGACTCTCCCTCAATCGAATATCGCGAGCTTACCCTTAACAGCATCATTTTTTTCTCAGCAATGAATCATAATGAAGAACTCATTCCACAGCCGCACCGTCAAGTCGCGGGTATAAGACGCTATCGCTCAAAATCGCAAAGACCATGCGATTTATGTCGGGCTCGAAAGGTGCTCTGCAATATCCCCGATCCGACGCGTCCATGCCAGCTTTGTGATCGGACGGGACGCGAGTGTACGTTTATTGGGAATCCGAATAAAAAGCCGAGAGATAGTCGGACAAGGCGGCGAAACTCCGATGGCGGGAGAACTCCGATTATTGTGCCGCAGCCGTCGCTTGATGCGCAGCCAACGACGCAGAATCCCCATGTCTATCATGATACACTTCACATGCCTGATGGTAAGTCGACCCCTGCTTTAGAGGACCTGAACTGACAGCCCGCAGAGGTTCAATCCTCTGCGCTCGAGTCAGGTCTCGATCTAACCCCTCTAGAAGCCACCGTGTCGCAATCCATCTTCTCACCCGGAGGTGGTATCAATTGGGACCTCTCATTCGGCCAACATGGCATGGACCAGCCGTTTGACTTCTTCTCCAACGGCGAACTGCCCAACTTGGAACCCATTGACGATCCAACGCCCTCAGACGATTACGGTGACATAGCCATCGCGACCAGCGCAACGACGGATCTTCCCGCCAGCCCTACAGCGCCCTTTGAGCGCCTCTCGTTTGACCAGAGGCCGGACCACTCTACGTCACTGATTGGATTCTCGAACGAGTCAGACCCTTTTTCACTTAATCATTTCCCGTATTCGAGTTGCGATGAAGTCGATTTCTATCGCGTTGCATATCGTCGACAACAGTATGCCCATGATCAGGCCTTTCCGGCCAACCCCCCAATTCATTTCTTGCAGAGTCAAACGGGGACTGCTATTGAGAGTCAAAAGATTGTCGACAAATGTATGTCTTCTTTGGGCGACAGGGAACATCTCGAGAAATTGGTCGACCGAGAAACAGGGGTAGCTCTTGTGAAGCTGTATGCCCCCTTTCCTTGTTTATTTCAAGGCGGTATGCTGATCTCATGGTTTAACTAGATATTTCAGATTTGTCTTCGAATCACTCCCCATCCTATCTCGCTCTCTGGTCTTTGAAGACTTGAACAAGTTTGTCGCAGAAGCTTCTACTGGCCTGCTGGCAGGTATTTATGCTCTCGCATTACCTTTCACTCCCTGGGACGAGAAGCTCTGTCTCGACAGTGCCTACTTCAAGCCTAACGTCAATGATCTTTGGCAAGTCTCTTATACCTGCTTGCAAAAAGAACTTCACTTTCCGCGTCTCTCAACAATTCAGATCTTTCTTCTCCTTCTCAACCACACGCCATTCGATGTAGTCGTTGTCGAAAATCCATTCGTCTGGTCACTCGCAGCGTCCATGTTGGCTATGGCTCAGTCACTGGGACTGAACACCAATCCGACAGGATGGAGACTACCTTCATGGGAGATTCGGCTTCGAAGGAGGTTATGGTGGAGTGTTTTTGTGGAGTATACTTGGCGCGCAGTTACTCATGGTCGATCCTCCATGATATCTGATGACGACTGGGATGTCTCACCACTTACACCTGCCGATTTTGCCATTGATCCAACGACAGATATGCCAGAGAGTATAAACGATCAGTCACTCGACTACTTCATACATCTGTGCTCACTGACTGGGATAACTAGTGATGTTTGTCGACAATTCTTGTAAGATCTCCCCGTAACCCATTTTTTTTGACTGCATCATATGCTGCCATAGTAATGCTCATAACTGACAACCATAGTTCACTTCGTGCTGTATCCAGGCCTCAAGTTCTTGAATCCCTCCTCGAACAGGCACGCGGTTCTCGCCAGCAGCTACTGAAATGGCTGGAAGATCTCCCAGAATCTCTAGCTCTCCGACCAGAACCCAGTGACAGCGACGCAGACGACTCAGTCAAGAGCCATAGGTCCCTCTACGTCGCCTATTACACAACCCACATCCTCGTTCTACGAGCATTACTTCGTCCCATCATTGACAGCAACACCCAGCTCAACCATGTCCAGCCATCTGTGGAAACAGTCCTGCAAGCATGTCGTGGACTCATCCAAACCGTCATCAAGTTCATCCGTGGGCTGGATGCGAGACATCAGTCGGCATTCTGGCCCGCATATACACGAAACTGCCTAGCATACCCTGGACTATTCTGCTACATGCTATGCTTGCAGAAAAGGCAGCCTGAAATGACGGCGTATGACCAGAACCTTCTTGCTACGTGGAGGAAAACTCTTCGTACTCGGATGCAGTCATGGCCCTTCTTGCGATTCGCCATCGTCAAGGTTGACGCTATTTACTGGAAGAAGCTGTACCAAGATAAGAATTGAAGGCGGTATGAATACGTGGAAGACTTATGTCCAATGAATTGAGATACATCACGGCTATGACAAGTTCATCAAGCTCTAACAGAAATGATAATATGTATATACTTTATGTCACTGGCCATTTGACTCACATGTTCTGTTGGGGAGACGGAAGCGCTGATCCTATCGACTGTAGGCTTTCCGGGCAAGAATCCCACTCCAAACTTCTATTAAGTGGTGCAATCAGAAAAGCTCTTTGCTCTATTAGGGTTCAAAGTGGTCTATTTCTGGGTTGGTTAACTGCAGCAATAAGACCGGGGATAGTTCGGTTTTGCCACTTCCTACCCAGTATCCCCTGAGAATTCAGTGTTTGACTTTTTACCAGGAAGTTAAATTACTCTAGCCAGTAGAAATCTATATATGTTGTCAAATGACGGGAAGGGTTTGGCATTAAGTAGCATGAGGCTTGTCCTTCCTCACCGCATGATACTTGTTTATTGGCAGTGTATCAAATATGTTGGGAATCTGACTGATCGAAAAGTAGCTGCCTTTATATCAAACTCTGTCTCGTGATGAGACTCTGTACTTCGACACTTGGCCTTGGTGTGACACGTGATCCTATCGATAATTCATGTCATTGTATCCGTATATGAAATGTCATATTTGAGCGACCCCCACTCGAAAATATGAGGAAGAGGTGAAATGACTGATATGAAAAATGTGAAATAGAAGAGAAAGATAAGAAGGAAACGGAGACTACATCGTAGTACCAGTCGACTCCCTTTTGGGGAGTAGACATATCCTCAGCAGACCAGGATATTGACTCGTCATATCACGCAATATGAGTCAACCATGAGTCGATAGCCATTGAATCAAGATGTATCCGTATGATGGTCAAATAAGAAGAATCAAGAATGACACCCCGCCACCAAGCTTATGCCTAAAACTTTGTTTTGTCAAATCAAGGAATATCATGCCTGCACTTAGTAGCACAAACTTTGAAGTAATTATTATTATGAATGGCGGCTTCAACTTTCTCCGACAATGGTGAAAAAGATGCATTTACTCAGTGAAGAGGCTTTAATATTTAAGCAAATCGCCCCAACTACATAAAAATTACTCATAAACGCAAGAATTAAATAGGGTTCACTACGTGTCACAAAATTGTCTATAATAATAAGGGTTCTCATCGCCCAGATAAGCTGACCTCCCTCATCCTTTCAAAACAGCATCTACGCTCCCCAAGGACATTTTATATCAGGTACGACACGTGATATGAGGTTCCTTTCCCTATCGAGATTAATTACTAACATTTCATTTAGATCCCCGAAAGCCGAACAGTCTGCAAGATGAATCAGAATAGCCAGGTACGATTCCTTATTAAGCTCCTATTTTTAGACAAGAGCGATTAACTGAAAATAGTCTACGCAGGGTCCCGATGCCGGAAAGCCTCCCAAAATAAAGATTTTCAATCGATTGCAGCGCCAACCAGTCTACAAACACGATGTCCCGATGCCAGGGTTGCACCTGGCTGCCTTGTATGGATGGAGGGATATAGCTCAAGAATTGCTTCTCAATGGCTTCAACCCAAATATACGAGACGTCCATGGGGTAACAGCTTTACATATTGCTTGCAAGTCCACGGACGCTGGGTCAACGGAGATGGTAATGGAACTGCTCAACGGTGGGGCTTATCCGGATGCTCGATGTGTACACAATGGGTTCGCCCCTCTTCATGATATCATCTGGCAATGTCGTGAGGTAGAAGACCCCTGGGATTGTGAAGGAAAGATCAAATTACTCGTGGGAAGGAATGCCGACATCGATATACTGGACATATATGGTCGTTCCCCTATTCATCTCGCTTCTTGTATCCCTTGGGACAACAATCTTTTCCAGCTCCTGTACAATCTTGGCGCAAGGCTCGATCTTGTCGACGATTTTGGCAGATCCATCTTACACTACGCCGCGGCGTATGGTGACCTGGACCACATCTATCACCTAGGCAGACTTGAGCTTTCGGGACCCGATCCAATGGCTAAAGACAAAGACGGGCGTACGGCAATGGAACTACAGCGATGGAGGGAGACAGCTAGCGACACAGAGCTCTGGAAAAATATGCGACGACCACGCCCGGACGAACTGAAAGCGTTCTCTAAGTTGATCAGAGATATAAGGGTTCGCCGAATCAATCTGGAACATGGAATGGAGAAAGAACGCCGCAGGAGCGTGACCCAAAGGCACGAGCCAAGATGGTATGAACAGACACCACCGATGAAAAGTATGGATATTCGTCTTCGCCTTCAGCAAATTGAGCCGAATGATTCTTTTATGTCGATGGAGCATTGTAGGTGAGACTCTTCTGTGGTTGACGGCGGTGCTGGTTACTGATATCAAGAGAAACAGTCTAGACCGGAGGCTGGTACAAAATGCATGAGAACTATGGGAGTTCATATGCAAGATATTCTTTGAGGACTAAGTTCAATATGAACAAATAACTTAATTAGATAAATGTGAAAAAAATACAGAAAAGGGAAAAAGAGATCAGCAAGATCTCGTCATACACACCATCTCGTGTCTAGTTGCACTAGGTGAACATGTTGAAGGAGTTGGGCAAGTAACTTCCCAATACTCGCTAGCCCTTCGATAAGCTGAAGGGGTGCTTAGAAAACAAGTGTCCAACTGGTGTCTTACCCAATAATTAAGTATATAATAAACTGTCCTAACATTCTGACGCCTAAGTCCCTTACGCCAAGTTTCACTCACGATCAAGAACGGGCTTGAACTATCTTACCCCACTTATCTATACTTTCCATCGTGACCAATTATAGTCCTACTATTAGACTCGAGAGTCCGCAAAGCTGCGAATTCCAACAGCACGGTTATGGGATATACTTGGCTTTCGGCTTTCGGCTTTCGGCTTTTGGCGTAAAAGGGAAAGTACACATTGGAGGGGCGGCAAGACATGGAAATATAATTTAGGCAGCTAACTCACTGAGTTCGTGTGGGCATATATATGCTTCCAGCCACAGGTCTCAACTGCTAATAAGACATCTGGCTCGACTGGCTCCATGAGTTTTAAAATGAAATCCCTAATAGGAGCCCAAGGAATAGGTTTAAACTCCCATTACTCACTGGCATCCCAGAATGTATAGTCGCTCTGTATGTCCTCTGCTGTTGAGATACTATGCCCAGTTATCTGAAGACCCTTGATGAAGTTTTCGTATATGTCTCCCCCTTTAGACTTGGCAAATTGATATAGAGAAATCTCACTTGCAGGACTATTATCATCAGATGATATCCATGCAAGCTGATGCGGATCGGCACCCAATTCCAGAGCAAGCGCGATCGTTTTAAGACCTCCAGCTTCAATAGCAACATGTAAGATCGTCCGCCCCTTGAAGTCAATATGATGGATGAAATCTGGTGGCATATCTTGTGCTAACCTTTTCAAAGCGGCGGTATTATTCGTACTTGCTGCGCCAAATACCGGGGTCCACCCGTTATCTGTGTCTGTCAATAATGGCGAGGCGCCAAGTTGAAGCAAGGCATTTACGTCTCCTTCTGTTCCCCATACAGCAGCTCGATGCAGTGCTGTTGCACCATACCGGTCTTGGACATCGAAGTCTGTAAAGGAGTGACAAGAGAGTAGTTCAAAAAACTGCAATGGGACTTCTGGGAGGCCCATTTGAAAGAGTAACATGACGGGGGTCCAACCGCGGTAGCATAGATAGTCAAAACAAGCCCCTTGAGTGAGAAAGAAGCGAGCAACTTCGATCTGTCTAGCTCTGAAAGCCCACCCCAGCGGGCTCCTGTCATTATTGACTACGATCAGCAACTGTATATAGACAATGAAGCCACCCAGCGACGGACATACTCACGTTTCATACTTCCCAAATGTGCCATTAACATCAGCCCCATAGTGGCAGAGTAGCCTGGCCAATTCCAAGGAGCCGCTTTCTATTGCAAACTGCAAACGCAATGTCAGTAACAGCCCTGAGAGTTCTCGTTAGCATTCGGAGGTTTCTCACACGCAAAGGTCCGCAGTTAGAGCTCGTTACGTCATAAGGAGATGCTTTTCGCGAAGCAAATAATCTTTTGACGGTTGTAACATCCCCTCTCTTGCAGGCTGTCATTATTTCCGAATTATCAGGCACCACGGTCTTGACCGCCAGACCCCCTCGCAGTATTGAGAACCCCAGGTGAGCCAAAGGGAACATTCGAAGTCCTAAATTGAAAAACACTGCTTTAGCTTGAAGGAACTTCCAGTGCTGTAATTTACCAGAAAAGAAGAAAGTTGTGTGAAGTGCGTTTCCATATATAGTTAGCATTAGTTCAAGTCCCAGCCAAGAGAGAAGTGAAATGTCCCAGGAACGCCATGATCCGTAGAATGAGTTCTGGAACTGGGGGTTCCTATCCAAAAGGGAATAAAGAGTGGGCTGAGGGAAACGCAAAGTATCTTTCACTTGCTGGTCGGTATGAATTAAACTGTCGCGATCTCGCTGTTTTGTGAGCTTCTGGGAGTCTCGCATCGAAGCGGCTACTTTGCAGGAAAAGGCACTTAAGCGACTAGACGTAAAACTGATAAATATTTGCACAGGAAGTAACCAACAAGAACTCACACGTTGACAAGTAACAAGACATTTGTAAGACCTGCTTCTGCCCGGGCTAGGCTAGCCAACAGCTCCTCTGTTCGCGATTTGCCTTTAAGCGCCCATCGAAACTTTTCTTTCGATCCTTCTTTCACAGGCCGCTGACTATAAAGCTCCCCAAAAATATTCGACAAAAGCTCATTTGCGTTTCTCAGTGCTTGCTCCAGCAAGTGTAACTCGGACGGAAGCAGAAGGAAATCATCACTTTCGGATGCTTGTCGCTCAATCTCGGATAGCAGAGAGAGTTCGGAATGGAGAATGCTCAACCGTTGAGTTAGGCGGGAGAATTCTTTCGGTGCATTATGGAAATCCTTGACCAAGCTCGAAGCTGCCCGGTAGGACTTGAAAGCAATTTCTCCAAGTGCGGCTATTGAAGCCGCCGCTCCGACAGTTTCCATAGCTAAGTTGAATGCATAGGCAATAGCACAAAGGATCAAACTGAAGGTGAACAAGTAGAAAATACCAATTCCATTATCAACGAGGCGATGCTAAGAGGGCTTTTGAACTGGGCTGTGTAAGGCAGATAAGGCAGAAAAAGCAGTGCTGATCTTCTTAATTCTTACTGGGATCTACCAGTCGTTGTCTCAGCCCATAAGCCTCCCTGCAATGCCAATTGGCAGTGATGTCCAGCTGACCGCCCTCTCCAGCTGCATTATGCAGCCTGACGTGGCAGGCAGAAAATGAAATGGGTTGAAAATACAATGATGTGTCATTTCATCTCAATATTCTTGTTTCTGAAGTCACTTAAGTCGCTGGTCTTTTATATATTTCCTCCTGATCTTTAATCATCTACCAACATTTGTCAATAAGCTTGCGTACGAGATGCCTTGCCCAAACTGCGGTTATACTTATTGCACTTGCGGCGATCCCACAGGCTGCATTTATCCTTGGGAACGACCAATACATCCGGCTGCTGAAATCTACCTGATGAATCCAACTCCCCTCGAGTGAGTTTTCTAGACTGCTTGTTTTTAACGTATGCCTATTGATATATTAGTACTGTATGGGTAAAGAAAGACGCAAAGAAAGACTGAATTTGTACTCTTTGCCATCTCAGCAATTCAAAGTTCGGTAAGGTACTTGTATATCTTTACATCGGTAAAGAAAATCCATAATGACTAATATCAATAGATCGGCTTTCTGTTTTAGTGGGAGGTGAGGGCATTTTACTATCAAGAGATTTGAGGCCGATGCTTTAGACTTCTCTGCAATCCAATAAGAAATTTTGACTATAAAAGCATTCTCTAACGAAGAAGACATGGAAGCCATAAAAGTTTCCTGTTCAACCACATCCGAACAGACTGTTCGCCGTAGCCGTGCAGCTGTTTCTTTCATCGCTTCCTTGCTCGTCTTTCCAGTGTTCATGATAAACCGGTTACTCTTACTCAAAAGCCTCAATGGCCCAGCTGAGATTGTGCAATCCCTCGTATCTATCCGGGTTTATCGAATGTTAGCTAAATTGAGACAGCCAGAATGCGGTGAAGGCAGGATTCTGAGCCATCCAACTTTAGGATGGAATACCTAGCCCACAGCGTGAAGACAGTTGCTTTCATCTAATCGGATTCCCCCAAACTCTGATGTGAATAAGAATGACGTGTTGCCGCGTTTGTTGTGTATCATGTTCAATGCTTGCAGGGAGTTTTCGGCACAATGCCCGTTTTTGTGGATGCCCCGAAAGGGAACATGTAGACACCGAAGGAAGCCTGCATTAAGGGGCCCTATTTCCCATATGAAGTGAACAGAGACAGAAATGCCTGATTCCCAAATTAGTTGTGGCTTTACAGGATCGGCGCGGCTGTATTGTAAGCTAGTTTGTTGGAAGAGGGGGAAGGGGGTTTTATGGAAGATAACAAGAGTGAGAACTGCCGGGTTTGGCGAAAATCGAGCTGGTTCGATTGAATATTTATTGAGCGCAACTTCTGTCGCCTGGAACAAGTAATTGATTGTGAACTATCGACCTATCACCATTCTGCTTCATGTAAATGGTCTCGCGGTCTATCACCCCCATATATTCTCACATCTGGTAATGGCATCCTCAAAGAGTGTCTGCGCCTTAGAGAAGTTACCACGGCCAAGCTCAAGCGCCCCTAATTAGATGGTGATAGCTGACACAAGCTGCCCTAGGTCTGAGGCTATGGTTGTAGTTGTAGGATCTCCATCGGGATTGCCAGTTTTGGAAGAGTCGTTTAAAGGTTCGAGTCTAGCCTTCGCTATGTCAAGTGCACATTCAAGCAGTTTGGCAGCCTCCTCGCGTGCTCCACGTTCTTGGAGATACATGGAGAATATTTGAGCTCGTACTATTGCTTATAGTGGTTGGAGATTAACTAACCACGCGGCTCTTTCGAGAAGCTCCCCCAGCTTGAAGAGAACTTCAGGTTCATAGGAATTTACAGAAGAGCATAGAATAGAAAGCCTCATGACATGTGGTAGAACTTGTTTGCACTGTGGCCACGAAGCCAGAAGTCGATCGCTATCATCATAATTAGGGAAGGTATCATCAATGATTTCCAGAACCGATCGAAATATGTCAATGTGCTGTTTTGGGTCGAGATCCTGCAATATGGTCTGCTGCAACAAACGATGCATAGAAAATGTGTTTCTTTTGGAAGCGCGGTAAATCAGGGAGGTATCCAGCAGCGTGAGTATCTGGCTATTGAATCTGAGCCTCAGTTAGCTGCTGGCATGTTCCAAGTAGGGGAAGGGAAGGCTCTCTCTCGTACTCGCTAGAAGTCACGGCTCGGACTTGCTGTCCTGATTCCTTGATATTTTCTGAAAATAATCTGAGAAAACTTTCTGGTATGAAGTCCGGGTCAAGGAAAGCTATAGATCTAACCATGGCAGAGCAAGAAGGATCCAAAGCGTCAAGTGAAGCATCCCAAAGGGATGGGACTCCCTTTGGATGATAGTAATATATTTGCTGATGTTCGTTCAACTCTGAAGTCACATTCACGAATGCCCCAAGTCCTGTGACTCTTCGATTGGCTTCGTTCAGTGAGATGTTGAGGGTGCTTATGAACCGGTGGACTTGGGATAGTGCCAATGGTAACCCGCCGCAGGCGTCACAGATCTTGCCAGCACGCTCGGAATCTGCATCGTTACCATCCATCGCGGCCTGGGGAATATTCGCGAGCAGGAAGCGTTTCCCTTGCTCGGTGTCGAAACAATTCAGATGGGCCCAAGCTGTTACAGGAGGCTGAAAAAGGTTCTGGTTTCTGGTAGTAATTATGACTGAGCCTCGACCGCCGACAGTAGCAGGACATGTAAATAACCTCAAAACAAGGGCAGCTATCTCCGGTTTAGACTGAACGAAGATACCGATGGACTGAGTGAAGAAATTTAACTGCTGTAAGAACGGTTCAAGTCGTTTTAAAAGTTGCGGAACCTTTCGCGACATATAAGCATCACTTGACTTCTCAAGCTCTTTCCCGAGCCTTTGGGACAATCGATAGCCTCTAGCTTTCTGTACTGCTCTGGGGAGAGGGTACTTTGAAATCTCTTGACGGCACTGGCCCAAGCCTCATGAAGAGTATCACCGGCGGCCTGAAGTGCCGCAGGGGGTTGATTGCTGTAAGAGAGGAATTAGCTGAGTGAAATGCGGCGGGTAGTGCACGTCGTGCCTATTTGTTTGCCCGGGAGTTGATGATGCCATAGCTACAATGCGACAAGCCCTAAACCCTATACTCTTAGAAGTTAAGACACTTCAGTTTGTCAAAAAAGCATAAGCTTCTCCCCGTGTAAAACTTGGATATCTTCGGAGGCCGCCTGACCAAGGAACGGGAACAGAATCTAGACTGATAGTTAGTGATGTCATTATAGTACAAATGTGTGGAAATGATAAATCCCAGTTAAAGAAGAACCTATAAGGAACCCTTTATCATGGCTACACTATTACGAAAGTAGTCAATTGATTGCAATGGACTTTTACATGTTATTTGACTCCGAGCGCCTCGGTCAAAGCATAGCCCCGATAAGTACGTGGCTGACTGACTCTCAATGACGAGGCAGAACAAGGGTCTTCAAACTCTATCTGGAGAGCCGATTCAGCTGTTAGCAGTACGACCCTATCGACTCAATACTACAATGAGCGTTTGACCTTAAGATGAGTCAATTCACTTCAATGCTACGGTTAAACAATTAATCTGTGAAAGCGATCAACTCATCCGCCTCATGTGAGAAGGCCCCGGGATAACTCATAATGGCTCACTTGCGCCAGTCAATCTTTAACTTCTTCATTCAATTGCTCAAGTGACGTGCCGGCACTAGCACAAAAACGGTGTTTAAACTAGGAATTCTTTGGCATAGATCAGTGGCTGAAGGAACCAAGCCGTTGACATGCAAGATAACCTATGGCCAAAAAGGATAGTTCAAGCGACTTCCCCGCAAACTCCGGCTCAAGGACAAGGGGGCTCGATAACACGGGCCACGATAGACGACCATTGCCCTTGCAGAATTACAAACGAGCCTATCGCTAAGCATAACTTACTCTAATTGTCGTATCTAGATCTATTGTGGAAGTGGGAGCCGATCGTCGTAAAAGAATTGAATTGATCTGTTGATTATCGGATGATGAATAAGTAAAGACTAGACTTTGGGCTCGGACGAACTTTGCAGGTCTCATGAGTATATAAGCAGACAGCTGCTGTCGAGGAGCGATAGGAAATCATTCAAGCTCATCATCTTATTCATTAATTCTTGTACAACTTAATGAGAACCCGCGCCCAAATTTCTAGCCTGATTCTGGCAGTAGCTAGCTTCACTTTTCTAGAATCAGCTCAAGGCCGATCCTATCATGAGCTTCCAGTGGTCACAAGCTAGTTCAGTATGGCTTCCAAATGGTGTCAAAAGTATGGGACCCAGACGGTCGCAGTACCTAGAGGCTTTTGGAGAGATTGCCATGTTTGGATCTGCTATTGTGTACGGTAGCGACTGGCCGGTATGTACTCAACAGCAAGAGTAAAGGAGTTTACAGACTAACGATATCGATAGATCGATCCTCTTGATGAGTGGCTTGCCATCAAAGCCGGCGTCACTCGATCCGGCGATCACAAGAACTCACGCTCCCCAGCCTCCCAAGGCGCTCCTTACGACGGCAACGGTCTTCCCGGATTAAAACTCACACGCGACCGAGCAATCCGCGCCATCACGACCGAAAGCGCCAGATTCCTACGTGCTGATTCCTACATTGGCTCCCTCGAAGTCGGCAAGCTTGCAGATGCTATTGTTCTCAAAGCCAATTACTTTGAAGTCCCCGAGGAACATATCGCTAGACAGAAGACGCTGTTGACGATGGTTGGTGGCGAGGTTGTGTATATTGCTGATGAGGTTGACTTTAAAAATGGTGTCAAGGCTAAGTTTGCGAATAATGATACTATTTCCAAGACGATTAGTCGAAGGAGTATTGGGTGTATGCAGGGAAGGGATTTATCGGAGGAGGGTAAGAGATCTGTGCAGCGGCTTCAGACTCGTGGGGCTTGTGGGCACTCTTATATGCATTGAATGGCAGGGAGCCTTTAGAACTTTAGATTTTTGGTGTATTTCGAATCGTTTTCTCATTTCGTCATTCAAGAATAGAAAATAAGGACCTTTTGCAGGAATTACCTGAGTGGACCCCCATAATCAAGCAACTCTATGTAATCTACGCTTTCATCGATCTTCACGCTAACTCATTGAACCCTTCCTCGATCCTTGCCCACTGCCGTGGTGTGAAGAGCCTAGATAGCCAGTAATTACCATCAGAATCTCGCGTATGTTGACAAAGTTCCTCATCGTAATTCCAGGATTGAGCGAAGACGCATAGTGGTAAACTAGCCTGCCAGGCCGATTCATACGCCTTTGGTCTTTGCTGGCTTGAATCGCAGCTAGTCCGAAATCCGCTGCGGCAAAGAGATCAACCTTGAGTCTGTTATTGGTGACGAGGAGTTCACTCCCCGGTGCAGCAACGATAGGCACCCTTGTTTTGCCGTTATCCCAACGTTTGCGAAACAGTTGTAGGATGCCTATTAAGTTTGGCTCTTCTAGCTGGTGTAGCAAACCTTGGCGACTCACGAGAGCTTGTTTCCCTATTGAGCCGCGAAGATGTTCCGGCTGAATGGTGACGAATGATCCCAAGAGCATGTTCTGAATGTAAACACCCTTTGGGCTTTGAAGCCGGGATAGCCGGGCGCGGGCGTCAATTGGAGTTGTCATGCTGATCGGACGGAGGGCTTTTGATGGATCGACCACCGTGCGACTAAGCCAGGCTAAGATCGCATCACTTGGACTGACCCATAGATCATACAGCTCCGACTCTTCCTTGATATCCTCTAACGCTCGTCGATGTAACTTCTCCACCACATTCTTTGGAAGGCAGACAATACGGCTTTCAACAGTAGGTTGAGTCAGGATGATCCAGAGCATACGAACGACAAAGAGTATGAACGCCAGGCCGGAAAGAATCCTTGCTTCACTCGCCGCATATTGCGGACCAGCTTGGGTGATATCTCCAAGGTTGTACATAACATCTTCCTTAGCACCAATAATTCTTGGAACTCCCCCTTTGTGGCCTGCTAATACGGATGACCACGCCTCAATCAAGTGCGAGAATCCAACTGCGTCAAACAGAACATGTGGCCATGTTATGGTAACCAATGCTGCATCCTGGAACGAGATAACGTGAAGACCTAGTATCGGTACATCCCGGCTTGTATAGTCCTTCAGTGATGTCGGTGCATCTGGCGGTATACCGAAGCCTTGAGCCCCAGATGCTCCGGCAAAGGTCGACGGTCGGCTGGTCGCTTTTGGTAGTAATTTCGACACTCTGTGTTCTTCAATACTGATGTCGTAATTCTGATGCGAGAAAGAGACGGCAGGTCGTTCTTTAGTGAACGGTGAGGGAACATGGACCTCAAGAGCTCCTCTCTTATTGTGTCCGACTCTTAGTCTTCCACCTAGCTTCTTCTAGTCACTAATGGCTAGTAGCTGTAAGAGCGAGTGGTGAAGCCTTTCGGCGTCCAAGATGTCGTTGAAGCGCATGGTCCATGCCATGACAAGAAACTTGAGGAACGAGACATTGTCAATCATGTGCGTAGGATACACGATGTCATTTGACGACGTATGTGAAGAGTCCATTGTTTTTGAAGAAATAATATTAAACTTGAGAATATGTACTCTGAAAGAATGATGAGCTGTTTTAATCGCCATGTTGACAGGACCTCCAAATCTCACGTAAGCGCAATTCCTAAATGAGGAGTTCGCGCCACTCTGGTACGAGCTTCTCAAATCCTTCCAAACCCTGCATTTCCGGGAACTTTGCTTTGCGCAGTTTTAGCCTGAGTAGCCCTAGCAATAGGCAATCCCTTAAACTCAGACATAAAACCAGTATCCTTGCGGTTAAAGGCACCAGAAGAAATGAAGATGTTGCCCTGGCATACGCGACCGAGATATTGCTGAGTAGCACTAGCGGCGGTGTTATCGGGGCAGCTGTTGAGTTGGCCCTTAAAATCGGGAACGACGACTTGCTTGACGTTTTGAAAGACGTTGCCCTCAAAGAGACCCTTTCCAGCGGTGTCGCCTTCGATTGCGTGGCCGTTGATGTCACGCCAGACGTTATTTACGGCGTGGAGGAATGTGGTGGCGGAGAGAGCAGGGCCACGACCAGCTGTGTGCTCGATGAGGTTGTCTAAAGTGTGTTAATACGACTCATGTTATAATGCGGAGAGAGAATATACTCTGCATGGTAATCTGGTCGCCCTGACCAACCATCTCAATGGTCCAGTAGTGGTAGCCATCACAACCAGCCGACCATTGTGTTCGACCATCGATGTGATTGTTAGAGAGTGTGATTCCAGTGCTCTTGTCGCGACCAAATACGTAATGTTGGCGACCGAGTAAAGAAGTCTAAAAATGTTAGCAATCTGTCGGCAAGCCTGAGGCGTTTGACTTGCCGTGCAGTGATCAACCCAAATCTTGCTAGTGCCCGAGAAGGTGAAAGCATCGCCGCCCCAGACATATTGAGGGTTCAGGTTTGTGATATCTGTTTAGCTGTCAGTTGTAAAGCACCTAAGCGGTCTACAGGGAGAACTTGCGAATATTCTGAACGATAATGTTCTTGACGTTAACAAATCGCAAACCCTTGCCCTTGATAACACCCTTATTTCCAACACCAATAATAGTCTTATCAGAAGCAACATTGATACCCGATGTCCCAGCCTTGGAATACGTAACATCGACCTTGGGATTATCGCCGCACCAATTGCCAGCAGCGTTAATAGCCAATTGACATCCCCCCCCAGTCTTCCACGGCGCACATCCCTTTTCTTTAACTGTACCCTCTGATCCGATGAAGTCGTAAGTTCGGTCCAGAACAATAACGCGAGGAGTTTTGTCGGTGAGGTAGGTTACTAGCTCTTTGATGTCCTTGGGTGTGACGGGGGTAGCAGAACCGCCGCCGGTCACGCCTTGAGCGAAACCTTGAGCTGAACCAGAGACTTTTTGGGCGGTGACTGAGGCGACGAGTGCGACGAGTGCACTGATGCAGAGGGCGAACTTCATGATGATTACAGTTTGTCGGGATCCAAGTTGAAGCTCACGAACCGAGATAAAGACCGGAAAGCCGTCTTCTATTAATCGAATGAGACGATCAACCGATTCCATTAAGGATTGTCGGCTTCTTCGGATTATTCCTCGGAGAATTCCCCTATAGCGAAGTTGTCTAGCTCCTTGTTTCAGTTAAGTCCAAAGCACGGTCGTGTTCAGACGACAGTGGAGAATATTATTTCCATCAGTGAGAAGCTTCCATAACCTTGCACAACCCTTAATTTCGTTAGCGTTGTCTGGAGATCCACCATGATCACATAACTGCCAGTAGAATCAACTCCTGTCATTTGGTAGGGTGGCCGACCATTGGATGATATACAGACTTAATCATCTCATCTTCCTTTGGGAAAGGGCAACTTTGTTTCGGGATTCAAATGAAACAATAGTGTTCCCCAGATCTTATCTGAACCTCTCTCGATATCGGACGAAAAGCTAGATTGACAAACGAAACGGAATATCCCGCAAGGTACAATACACCAAGAGCCCGAAACCTTGATACAAACTTGACAGAAACGTAAATGGGCTTCAAGTAATAAGAGCACACATGTTATTGGGTAAGTTTCCCACCTATTCAAACTACTAGATAGGTACTTCGAGATCCGATGCTAATGCCTAGGCCGAAATACGGTACCCTCGCTCAGCATACTACTCTGTTATCACGATGCGCGGATGACAGAGCCATTTCATCTTTACCTCAATGCGATTTGCGCAAACAGCTTGGCCGTCTCCTCGGGAATACTCACAAAAGGGAAATGACCTGAAGGTAACTTCTCAACCTTATCAAAGCCGCCAACCTGGACGCACATCTCCTGATACTGCGGAGGAACAGTCTCATCCTTCTCACAAAGAACATACGTCTTTGGAATCTTTACGTCAGAGTTGATAAACTCAGACAAGTGGTTGAGACTCTTGCGGCTTTGACTTCCCAAGACCAATTTCCAAGCTTCATCTTGTTTCGCGGCGGGAAGGTCGCTGAAGAAGAGAGGCTTTGCGTCCTCTTGGATGTGAAAGACTCCATCCTTGGTTTTGTAAAGTCAGCGAGGAAATATGCGGGGTAACTCATCGGCTTACTTCATGTTCAAAGTATGGCATCGGCGGTGCTTGCTCCGTGTCACCTCTAGCATTTCGTCCTCGCAGGGTGTATGCAAACCCAGCAACTGCAACATAACCTTTAATACCACCGGAAAGGCCTTTCGCTTTTCGCTCTTGAACGGTCTGACCTTGGATGGCGAGTAATGCAGGGAGACTTCCATAGCTATGGCCAAAGATGACGACTTCAGAGCCCTTGTCAAACTCCGAAGCTAGGCGGTCATGAATTTCCTTGACGTCGTCGAGAAGACCCTTGTTGGCCAAGTCCTTAAACTCGGTGTTTGAAGGATCTTTTGAGGTGAGATTCTTGGCGACTGTCAGTGTTGGGATGATGACAGTGAAGCCATCTTGCTGTAGTATATCGGCGACAGGTTGGTAGACTTTGGGACTGCAGAAGCCACCTGGGACGATAACAACGGCGGGTTTGGCCTGTGACATTTTGTATGTGTAATGTGAAGAAGGGATATGAAACTTTTCAGACAGCTGTGCGTTGTTGTAGGGCTCATCGATAGTTTTATATAGTTCGGACAAGTGCTATACGGAACTCCGGACATAAGCTTACAGGGCCAAATTTGGCCTAACTCCTACGGAGACCAGAACCAGTTGTATGTAATTGGCTCATGGCAAAATTTGAATCCAGTCAGATTATAGTTAAGTCTTAGGTATTTGCTGATGTACGAAGAACTCGAGATTAAATCGGCCATAGTAATTACTTCCAGGCAAGCAACTCGACCCGGTTCTATAGACTGTGAATGACCAAATAGTCGTGCGCTTCGGAATTGGCCCATCACATCCATTGTCACCTTCAATACTGTCACCTTCAATCTGGTGGTCCTCCATTTACACACACGTACAGAGGCTCCTATTTCAACATGACGGCGAGGCAGGATGCTGACAACCTAGCCCGGGAACAAAGCGATGAGCGCTAGGAAAAGGCGATAAAACATGTCTGAGCATCAGCTACGTGCCGTAAAATTGAAGCTTTCGCGAGCCGGACTTTCGGAAAACCGGCAACTCTGGTCACTTCATTGATTATCGGTGGCTTCAATGTTGTTTACCCTCTCAAGGCTGAAGGCTTTGAATCACAAATACTCATCCGACAGCCATGTCCTGACCAGGCAGTTTTCCCGGAAGAGAAGACACTGGCTGAAGCTGCAACAACAGCCTACATCAAGCAGCAAACTTAAATCCCCATTCCCAAAAACCTTTTATTATGGAGTCGATGATGAGATTGGACCCTATATAATTATGGAAGATCTGGGTATACGGCGTGGGATGGGTTAGGCCTTGGAGGCACGTCGTGAGGATCCGAATGATACACCCGTCTTGAACCCAAATATCTCTGAGATACAGCTCAAAGACCTGTACTTGAAGATGGCCAGATGCGTCCTACAACTTGCCCAACCGACCTTCTCTCGTATTGGTGCTCTTGTTGAGACGAGTCCAGATACATACGAAGTATTAGGGCGACCCATCACCCTAAACATGAACAACATGTTCCATCAGAAGAACTGTGGAAAACTAGAGTACAGCTTTTAACTGACGGTGAACGGGAAGCGATGGAAGTGCTTGTAAAGATAAAGGTGGAAGAATCGAAGGAGCGAGTTTTGGTTGACTGGGACGCTGAGAGAGCAACGAAGCACTTGTCAAGGTTTTTGTTGAACTAATCCGCTTGTTCTAATGGAGGAAAGCTATGTCATTACTGGATGTTACACAGCAATCCTGATCATGACATCAACCACCATCTTGGTCCTTCAGCATAGCATCTGCTATTCACAACATCTCAATCCTCTATTTCCTTCTGGGATCCCTTGTGATATGGTGTACTGCTTTATTACGTCAGTCACGATTGCTCCATGTCGCCAGGATACTAGGGTTTCTTCAGACTTACGTTATGTATGGCGACAAAAACAGGCTGAGCAACGTAAAACGTAACTGCGAAAAGTGTCCTCGAGATAGCAGCCGAAATCCTGGTTGCAATTACGGCACTGTTTGATGTTCTTCAACAGAGTCATACCGTTGTTGGCTTTCTGGACGGCAACTTCTCTCAGCTGCATTGCGATTTCTTGCTGTTTCTTGTGCTCTGAGACCCGCGATTCAGAAAGCATTATCTCTTCCAGGAGCTTCTGAATTCTCTTGCCGCAGGCGTCGAGAATCTCTATGGCGAGAGTGTGGTCGAGCTCTACAGTTGCGAGCGCATGCGAGGACGTGAGTTCTTCGATGTACTTGGCCGTGGCCGAGGCGATGATGGTGCGGAGGTCGGTGTCTCTGTTGGAGGTGCGCATCTCTTGAATGACTTGGGGGATGATCTCAAAGTTGATGTCCTCCTCAAGGATCGTCTGGATCTTCGAGATCGCGAGCTTAGCCAGGCTCGGGATGTTGTAGTAGTCCGCGATGGCGTTGACGCGCAGGTGGGAGAGAAGGTTCGCGGCAGTCTTGTCTTGGGCGGGGGCGTGAGAAGTTTCTGAAACCTCGCCCTCCTCAAGACGACTCGCTTCGGCCTGGGTTTGTTCGTCTCGGTCCTGCTCAACTTGGGTCTCCAGGTCGTAGTCTCCAGTGTAAACGAAAGTGATCATGTGCTGAACGGTCGCGACATCAAACTCGCTCACGGTGATAATACTCATTATCGCTTCCTGTCAAAAGAGTCAATAAAGTCCGCTGAGAGGAGTCACAGTCACGTACCTGGAAGCTACCACAAAGAGCGGCGTTGAGGACAGGCGACTGGGGGCAAACGATGACTTTGTGAAGCTTGAACTCACGGCCCTTGCAAATGAGGGTGAAGTCGCTATGCTCCCCAGATTTGACCAAGCGTAAGAGAAAGGGATGAGGCGGAGGCGCCATCTCGAAGAGGTTTCCGTTCGTTGACCAGTAAGCGCGGTGTTGTGTGAAGAAGGTGAGACGATGTAGCCGCTTGGATGAGGGAGGAGAAGCGAAAGAATTCAGCGCGGATCACATCGATGAGAAAAACAAAAGCCCTTTGGATGTTACACAGGTGGGGCTGGCTTCTCTCTTCACTTTTGTGAAAATAGCTGTATGTTTGTAGGCGGCAAACACTGCCAGTCACTGCCACTGCTATTCAACCTCACAATCAGCCAAGCGACCTAGCGATTCTGCGGTTTGTATAGCGAAACCGCCGTTAATTGCAGTTTTCCATTGCGTCAGACACCGAGAGACTACAACTGGCTATCATGATTGGTAGTCTCGCGCTTGAAAGGACATGGCGATCAAACACTGGTTTTGGCAGATGCGCGGCCTCATGCATACGGGATGTGAGCCAGGGCAAAGTGACAGCAACCAATCGGCTATATGATACAGTACACACAGGCTTCCAATTATGAAGATGGAATAGATCAGGAAGATGTGCTTGTTGTTTGGTCGCGTCTTCCTATCAGCTTGTAACGCGTGGAACCTGACTCTCAGATTTGTGACTCTGCGCCTGTCCGCATCCGCTCTTCCGTGCCCGAATGCTGCAAGTCGCCTGAATACTTCCCCAAGACACTCAGGTGAATTGGAATCATGTGTATGCTCACTTCCCTGACCATGACTTCAAACACAATGAATCCTATGCGGATTGGACAGTACTATATCTTATAAATAATCATGAGCCTTTAGCCACGAACGAACATCAGAGATATCACGGTCAGCCCAGGATCGCCGATTCTCCATGCCCTCCAGCTTTTGATCAAGCACCATCCGATAGCTCTTTGTATCGCGCGCCGCAAAGAATGCTCTCACATCTTGGATTTGCTCTTCCGTATGAAGCCCCTCGAGAGAAGTTCCAAGGAACAGCGACAGGATGTCAACCGGGACCTCCTTCTCAACTCGCGCCCAATTCTGTTTGGTCCACTCCCAAAGCTCAATGGCCCCATGAGCGGTATCACCTGCTAGCCAGGTGAGATAGAACATCTTCTCCATGTCAACTTTGTTTCTTGACGTAGATAGATTCAGACTTACATCGTGGTTCTTGACCGTGTCTGTCAGCAGGAACCCAAGAACCCATCTCATGAGCTCAGAGTTGGGCGCTCGTCCAAGACACTCCAAAGCAAGATACTGCTCGTCCTCGTTGGGAGACTTTTCCCAAAGCTTCACAAGACCTTGGAGTTCTTCAAGGCCACCGTGGGCTGCAACAATGCCAAAGACCTCCCATCGAAGGGATCCTGGGATCGCACTCTCATCACCAGCCATGCGCTTCGCAAAGAGCTCCTTTGCAGCTGAGACGATGCTAAACGGCAAAACATCAGTCACCTATGGAGCCGCAAGGAGTTTGAACTTACGTGGGGTGCCCTGCGAGGCCCGCACCGCTGAACATTAATGTTTTAAATGTGACAAGGTTCTCGTCATCATCCTTTGAGATAGTCCACCCAAGTTCCTCCGCCTTAGGGCCAATCACATCCCTAGTGAGTTTCCCAAGGGCTTCATTGAGCTCAGAACCGTGAAACTTGTATACCGACTGGATCGATCTGAGGTTCCGGTCAATCATTTCCCATACATAGAATGAATCCAACTCGGCGAACTTGACGTTGAGGTCGAGAATTTCACTTGTTTTGTTCAATCCTGCTGCAACTAGAGCCTTGAGGTCGCAAGATAACCCAATGCAGTCACGCAGGCTGAGGCTACCTTTTGATGCCTCTTCAAGAAGACGGGTGAGCAACTCTGGTGAGTAAGATGTGCGGAAGAAGCTCCCATGGTCCGCGTTCACTTTGAACAGGCCATCCCGGGGAGGAAGTATCAGCTCCCGTGAGTTCATATCAATTGTTTCGATGTCTTGCTTGTGTCGAATTGCAAATCTGAGCGGATAGATTGTATCAGACACCTCGCTTTCTTGGTTCGTCACGCCGCTGGTCAGAAAGCGCTGCTGGAAGAGGCGAATACCTATTACCTTTCCACTGTCGTCAGCACATCGGAGACTCGTAGGACGGGGAAACCGGGCTCTTTCGTCCAGACTCTCATGCTAGTTGCGATGGAATCCCCAGTTACCTCTTCCCAGGCCCTCCAAAGGTCATCCGACTCGGTGCACTGGAATTGGTGACGCCCAAGATAGAGCTTGAGACCTTGGAAGAACTTGGTATCGCCCAGGTTGTTCAAAACCATCCTAAGCACACATGAACCCTTCTGATAAGATATTTCGTCATAGATCTGTTTTGCGTCGGTTGAATCCGGGACAAATAGCTCAACGGAATGGCTACTGGTGAGAGAGTCGAGGCTGAGGGCTTTCTGGAGGGTGTTGGCGACATAGGAATCCCAGAAATGCCAGCTGGGGAACAATTTGTCCACAGTGTACCATGACATTAATGTAGCAAAGCCTTCTTTCAGCCATAGCCCATCCCAGTATTGCATTGTAACCAGGTTACCGAACCACATATGAGAGATTTCATGGAGAATAGTCTCCGCAATTCTCTGTTTTGTGTCGAGAGCAGAGTCTTCAGGGTCGAGTAGAAGATTTGTAGTCCTGAAGATGATGGCTCCCCAGTTCTCCATAGCACCCGTAGAGAATTCCGGAACTCCAATCAAGTCCAGCTTTGGTAACGGATATGGCAGGTCGAAGCAGTCTTCGAAGAATTGGAGGCCTTTGGCTGCGAGATCCACTGCAAAGGCAGCCTGTTGTTCACTGCCAAGCGGGGAGAAGACAGATATCGGAATTCTGCTGCTGGTGCATTTCGCCTCGGCCAAGGGCCCCGCCACTAAACCGACATGCTTTGACAATTAGGCGATATACTTGCTACAGCATAGGATCGTACTCACGTATGTTGACATGGGCATGGTCTTCTGGAAAGTGACCAGCTTCTTTGATGCGGAGATGCTCTCCGATTTTTCGACGGGCATATTTGAAACGGTGACAAAAGAATGCTCTACCACAATAGAAATGGTGAACTCAGCTTTAATACTAGGTTCGTCAAAACAAGGGAAAACCTATCGCAAGTCCAAGCGTGACAGTTAACGTTGCGGAATCTTGCATAGAAAGTTGCGAGATTCTTACCTCTCTGGCATATGTTGGCTCCATTGCTGTGGCCGCAATGCGATGCTTTACCCCATCGTCTGTCTCATAACTCGCTTGGTAGAGTCCCGTCAAATCCCTTGTGAAATTTCCTCTATAAGAAAGGACGATCTGCAGTTCACCTTTATTCCCAGGAGTGACTTGGCGAGGGAGTTCGATCTTCAAAGTCTCACGGGCATCGTTGTAGCTTTACCATGGCAACATGTTAGTATATGTCGGTAAGTAGCGTTTCGCAACTAAACATACCCCACTGTATCCAGAACATCCCAAGAATCATGCTTGAATTCGACACGGGCTTGATTTACATTGATTGACCTGCAATGAAGTTCAAGAGATGAGCAGGTGTCAATGACGGTGCAGCTGCAAATAGCATATGTCAGTTTCCAAGGACCTTTGTAAGAAGGCCGACCCACCTGATCTTAACATGGCCAGCGAATATCTCATCGTCAAAACTAGGGTTGAGCCTGATCTCGTACAAGATAGGCTTGACACTAGCCCGTAGGAAGACCCGCTCTTTCGTCTCCATGACGGAGGTGCCCTGCCGTACGTCGGTCCTATAGTTCGCTAGGGTTTGCGCAATATGTCTGTTTTTCGGGGAGATGCAGCTGGATCATGTATCTTGTCTGTCTTATCTGTTTTGAGTGGACAGGTTTATCAGTTAGGCGCTAAAGAGGTTGCAGTAGGCAATCATTTGCAAGGAAAGAGAAACAAGATAGGAAAAAGGAACGTAAATGAGACCTGTATATAATATCAATTAACCTAACGTCATTTGAATAATTTACTAATCCACTACTGTAATAAATGCAGCATTTAGTAGGAAGAGGATATAGAGAGAGAGATACGCTACTAACAGTTGGATCGTAAGCGGGACGATTGAGAATCCCAATTCGAGTCCTGTCGGTCTGGGGAACAGGTG